>PVKU01005702.1:0-118006 GCA_004027475.1 Anoura caudifer | reverse complement strand
TTTCTGTTCATATTTTTTATCTTCTTTTTCTTAGATAAGTCCCTTAACATTTCATATAATAAGGGCTTGGTGATGATCAACTCCTTTAACTTGACCTTATCTGAGAAGCACTTCATCTTTCCTTCCATTCTAAATGAAAGCTTTGCTGGATAGAGCAATCTTGGATGTTGGTCCTTGACTTTCATGACTTGGAATACTTCTTTCTAGCCCCTTCTTGCCTGGAAGGTCTCTTTTGAGAAATCCGCTGACAGTCTGATGGGAACTCCTTTGTAGGTGACTCTGCCTTTATCCCTTGCTGCTTCTAGAATTTTCTCCTTCATTTTAATCTTGGCTAATGTAATTATGATGTGCCTTGGTGTGTTCCTCCTTGGGTCCAACTTCTTTGGGACTCTCTGAGCTTCCTGGACTTCCTGGAAGTCTATTTCCTTTGCCAGATTGGGGAAGTTCTCCTTTATTATTTGTTCAAATAAGATTTCCACTTGTTGCTCTTCTTCCCCTTCTGGTACCCCTATAATTTGGATGTTGGGACATTTAATGATGTCCTGGAGGTTCCTAAGCCTCTCCTCATTTTTTGAATTCTTGTTTCTTCCTTGTTTTTTGTTTGGTTGTTTGTTTCTTCCTTCTGGTCCACTCCATTGATTTGAGTCCCAGTTTTCCTCCCATCTCTATTGGTTCCCTGTGCATTTTCCTTCACTTCACTTATTGTAGCCTTCATTTGTTCATCTAATTTGCAACCAAAATCAACCAATTCTGTGAGCATCCTGATCACCAAGGCTTTAAACTGTGCACCTGATAGGTTGGCTATCTCTTTGTTGCTTAGATGAATTGGCTCTGGGGCTTTGATTTGTTCTCCGGTTTGAGCCATTTTGGAGTGTTTTTTTTTTTTTTTTGGTCTGGTCGCAGCTGTTACATAGTAAGGGGCAGAGCCTTAGGTGTTCCCCAGGGCAGGGCAGCCCAGTCACTGGTTATTGACGCTGTAAGTGGGCGCAGGGTCTGAGGGAACAATGGCGTTTGCTCCACTCTCTCTCGGATTCCAATTCCTTCTGCCGCTTACCTTTCTCCTGGATTATCTGTGTGGGAATGTGGGACCACCTAGTCAGCCAGTCTCCTTGCACGGCCTCACTGGGTCTGCACTGTTGCCAACCTGTGCCTGGGGTCCATTAGCCACCACCTGTGCACCTGGGGTCTGCTAGCCGCTGCTGCTTGTGTACCCAGGTCTGCCAACCTCCACTTTTTCCTGCCATGACTCTGCCCTCTTACCGGTCTGGAAGAATGGTTGTTGGACTTCCATACGGTTCAATTTTCTATCAGTTCTGATTGTTTTCTTGTTTCTAAATCTTTGTTGTCTTTAATTTTCGTTGTGCAAGGAGGCACAGTGTGTTCACCTATGCTTCCATCTTGGCTGGAAGTCTAGACTTCTCTAAATAGCTATTTTTGATGCCATACTCGATTTTTCCTTTCTCTTTACTTTTGTCACCCAGACATTTTATGCAGAAACTTGCCATTAAATAAGATTCCTTTTTTTCCCACTAGTCTGTCTTTGGAGATTTGCCTGGTAGGGGGCAAGCAGTAGGACTGCACCCCACCCCATGCCCCCACTGGCTGGGTTTGGTAACAATGTAGTATATATTTTTAGGCATTAATTTGTATTTTGCTCTGTTTCCTACCTCTATTTCAAGCCAGTAGCAGGTGCTTTTCGTTGGGTTGAGAAGTAGTAGCCTAAAGTGAACAGTTTCCTCAGTTTTTTGTAAAAGCCTAATAAGTGAATTGAAATATTAAAGTAACATGTCAAAGCACAGTAAGGGGTGTGTGTGTCAAGAGGGAAGTGGAAGTGCATCAAGAGTCCTTCTTTTAGAAGAGACAGAAGCCCAACTCAAACTGGCTTAAGGCAAAAAAGAGAATTTGCTCAAATGACAGAAAAACCCAGGTATAGTTCTGACCCAAAGGCTAACATAATGTTAACAGAAATCTGCTTCCAATTCATCTTCCTTTCTTCTGTGATGGATTTATTCTCAGGCAGGCTCTTCGTGAGTGGCTGACTTGGACCCCCACAGCACTCTTTTCCCCATACAACTCAGAAACCCTAAAGGAAGAACACCTCTTTTCCAGAGTTTCAGCCAAGTCCCAGTCTTGGCTTTGGTTACATGATGTACCTATTCCTGAACCTGGCCAGGCTGGTCGCTGTGTCCAGCCCTGAAGCCAAAGAAACCACACAGCCTAAAGGTAGGAAAGGGACTGTTTTCCAAACAAAAGAGTTGAGTTTTATGTCTTAAAAAAAGTTTTTTATTTATTTTTAGAGAGAGGGGAAGGGAGGAAGAGAGGGAAATATCAACGTGTGGTTGTCTCTCACGTGCTCCCTACTGGCCTGCAACCCAGGCATGTGCCCTGACTGGGAATGGAACTGGTGACCCTTTGGTTCCCAGGCTGGCACTCAATCTACTGAGCCACCTCAGCCAGGGCTCTTTGTGTCTTTTTACCAAAGGAGACATAAGTACCAGGGGGACATACCTCTGAGGGAAGCCAAAGGGGATGGGGGAGGATAATTCCCAGACAGAAGTAAAGAAATCAGAGAAATCAAAATCAGAGAGAGCAGCACCCTGTTCAGTTTTGGTAGCAACACTTCAGTGAGATGGCAAAATGTAAGAGGAAACAGGTCCTTGGTGTACCCAGGGGGAAAGTCCACAGGCATAGGGGTTTGAGCTCACCAAAGGTGACCACAGCCCAAGTGTGGGCTGGACACAGAACTACTGCACCACTCAGCCTGGGGCAGTTATGTCTCAGCAGTAATTAGTGCAGACAGATGACAAACTACTGGAGGGACCTTCCTAATGTTTGAATCATGGACTTCTGCATAAGCCCAGTGTAATCCAATTACCAACAGATTTTCCATCAACAAGGTAGAAGGATCTAGCTGATGGCCTGTTTGGGAAAATTTCCCTGGGTGCTCAATTCCCAAAAGGATCCCAATAAAATCAATGGATAGCATCAGGTAGCTCACCAACCAAGTAAGTTGGCACTGCAAAATACCACTTAGCAACAACTCCAGAGATATAGCTTGACAATAAGAGGGAATTGATGAAAGATTAAACACAAATAACTTAACTTACACACTGTTTTTCCCTAATAAAATGTAACATTCACAGAGCATTTCTAAGTAGGACTACCTTTTACGGTTAGTTGCATTCCACAGCCAAAAGAGGCAAACTATTGATTTAGCTGCTCATGCCTGAGAAAAGGAAATGTAACTGGGACAAGCTATTTTTATTCCTTTCAACAAGCCAAAATGGTAATGTGGGACAGCAGAAGTAGTCCCAGATACGAAGTCAGGGAACCTAGGTGTGAAACCCAATTCACCAATTACAAGTAATAAAGCTTTGGGTAAATTGTTTAAGCTTTTTTTTAATTGTTAGAATTTTATTAAATATTGGTAAGCAAACAGGAGTGGTGCACACTTTGGTTGAAGAGTCCAATTGTTCATCTTTCCGATCCTTAGTTTTTGCAGTCTATAAAATACTTCCTCCTATTCCACAGGCAGGGAGGATACATCAAGATGATATGGAAAAGCACATAAGATGAATTTCATGTTCATTTTTCTCCAAATTTTTAATTGAATGCCACTATTTCTTAACCACAATGCTTAAAAAACATGAATTGCCTTAAAGAGTAGCTGATATACTTTTAGTTGATGTCAGGTTACTATGGTACTTGGAAAGTTTCTGTTATCTAAGGTCTAAGTTCAGCAGCATTATTGCTATAACAAAAACTTGGAAAAAAATTTAAATATACATCAACAGAGGAGGAGATTAGTACACACACACACACACACACACACACACCTCTGCAGCCATTTAAAATCAGGAAGGCCTATATTTACTGACACAGAAAGACATAAATTAAAAATAAAGTAGTGGTAGAGATGTATAATCTTGCCTTTATTAAAACTGAACAGGATATATATACCTAATAACTGTTAAAAATAGTAAAGTCTGGAAAGTGGGTTGAGGGGAAAGAAAATTTCCTATATTCATTAAAATAAATACAGATGTGTTAACTGTTAAAAAAAATCCTTTTGTCCTGTTTAGGGTCATGGTAATGTCCTTCTCTACAATAGCACTTAGGACAAGAAACAGTTTTTGATGACCCTGAAAGCTGAAATGAAGTATGTGAGTTGGGGTGAAGCTGCAATGCAAGTCCATTTTGCTGCACACTAATTTCATTAGTAAAATACATAGAAGACACGGCTTTCTTAGATAAGTGGATTATTTTTTCCTCTAGAGCAATGTATTATGGATAATGGAAAGGAGGGTTTTTCAACTGCATTTGTATTTTGCCATCAAGAAGGCGGCAATGTAAAGGAGTGTTTACTTTTCAATTTAGGAAAATACTAGAACTGCTTTAGCCAACTAAATTAAATATTTAGACAACACAAAGAATGCCAGAGTCAAAACACAGCATTAATTTTACTGACTTATCCTGACAAATAATAAATGGAGATTGACTTGTTAGTAACCAAATACATTGGCAATATTTACTAAAGTGCCAAAAATGGCCAGTTGGAGATAACCACATCTAAAATTAGATCATATTTTTAAGTCCATCCCTTTTAGCAGAAATAATTAAGACCATTTTGGCAGAATCAAGTTGTTTTTTTTTTTTTATTGTTCAATTACAGTTGTCCCCATTTTCCGTCTATTAACTCTCCTCTGCCCTAACTTTATCCATGTGTCCTTTATATACGTTCCTTGAAGACCCTTCCCTTTCTTTCCCTGTTATCTATCCCTCTCCTTCCTCTCCTCTGGTCACTGTCAGTTTATTCTTTATTTCCATATCTCTTATGAAAAATATCAAATGTATGGCTTCAAGAAAATGGGGAAGACACAAGTTGATAAACCTCCAGAGTGCTCTCAGGATCAATAGAGTGCTTCCATCATTCTGGTCCTCTGTGTATCAATATTAGAACACCGTGAGCTCAATAGAAGTGTGTCCAGTCTATAGAAATATTCCAAGGAGGTTAATGAAACTGGTATATTATAATCAAGTACTTACCAACAAAATGACCATACTTGCTGATCTAGGCAATCTTGTTTTCAGTTCACCAAAGCAATCCTGGAAGATAGGTGACTGGGTCTTTCAAATCTTCAGGAAATAGTTTCATAATTTTCCTTTATACCCAGCCCCAAATTTAGTTATAATTCATGAGTAAAGCATTGTGGCAGGTCCTTGGAGAATACAAGAAAGCCACACTCCTTGCATGATTACTAAGTTTATAATCTAGTTATACAGAACTATTTAATAATGATGGCCCTAACATTTAAATGCTTACTATCTACCAAGAACTTTCTGTGCATTACCTCATTTAAACCAACAATAACCCTATGATGTAGGTACTATTAGCCCCATTCTACAGCTGAGCAAACCAAGGCTCACAGAGGCTAAGTGATTTATTAAGGGTCACACAGCTAGAATAGTGGAACAGAAATTTGAATCCGGGCAGTTTACTTCCCTCTACTAAGTTCTGTTACAGAGGTGTAAGTGAAAGAAAAAGTACAGAGTTAAATATATTTCAAATACGGGAGGAATTAAAAGACAATGCAAGGAGGAAGAGGTATAGACACATCCAAGAGAGATAGCAGGTGTAGTGAAAAAATGAATAAGCTGGTCTGTCGGTGAGAGTGGTGGGAAATAAGACTGAAGAGACAGCTTGAAGCCAAACCATGAAGGGTTTTCCATGCTATGCTAAGAAGTGTGGGTTTCATCCTGTAGCCGAGGGAAATAACAGGAACTTGAATAAGGAAATATGTTCCCATTTGTTAAGATTATTTTGGCATAAATGATTTGGATTGAAATAGATAATTAATTAAAGACTGGTTCTATCCTGTGTTGGTGCTCAGCTGAGACCTAGCTGTGTGACTTTGACAAAGTCAATAGGCCTGAGTCCCTGACTTCTTCATCTGGACAGCAGACACACTTAACATGCCCTTGCAGATTTCATCCAGCTCTGAAATTTTTTTAAGTCTCATGAACAAAATTTATTCTTGAAATTTAATCTTGGTTGGTCTTAGTCTGTGGACCTGGGGCTGATTTGTAGAAACCTTGAAAAGTGCTTGAAATGATCATCTCAGTATTTTCTTTTGCTGGGAAAATAACCAAAATTCTAAAAATTTATACAGCATTATGCTTTCTATCTTTAATACCACTTATAAATAACTACTTGTATTTTGTTGCTGGGTAACTGTGACCCAGAAGAGTTTACTTTGCATAAAGTCCTCTAGTCTTGGTGTTTTTTCTATAACCTTCTCATATAGTGGTTAGAACAGAATTGAAGGAAGACTAAGTAACAATAAGGTATTTTGGAATCCATGTTGTTTTTAGAGGCAGTCTGTTGTCTTTTTATACAGCATTAGCAAAGTAAAAAAAAATGTGCTTCCCCCCAACTTAGTTCAGTTTAAGCCTACCATTACAATTTCCAGTTGATCTATTGTCTAATAGGTTTATAAAAAAGAACTCTTCAACTATCTCTATAATCTATGTAATAAATCAGGATAAGGTTCAGATGGTGCAAAGATACAGTCAACAAACCATCCCCATTTACTTGGAACTTTCTCAGTTACAGCATTCAAAGACTCATGCCCCAGGAAACCCCTCAGTCTCAGGCAAACCAGGACACTTGGTTATCCTAAGAAAATACCCATAAGCTCCAAAGAACTCAAGAATGTCCAAATCCTACATTGTCTTTATCTCCTAGTTTCCCATGAGGTTCCCGAAGAGGCCAGGAAAAGCAGCAAAGGGTATATACAGTGTTTTATTTGATCTTTAGTTATTATTAGAATGGGCTCATCTCAATACCTCCAGAGCTCAAAGAAAGTTGTCTGTGATGAAGCACAGGGACAAATCTAGACACCAAGGGTCTCTATTACTACTTCAACCCAAATTTCAAATCTTAGAAGCTAAGATCCGTTGGTCTGCAGTAAAGCGGAAACAGAAGACTGAAGCAAAGATGAATGGGCTTATTAGGTCTTTGTGCAAGGAAAAAGAAAAGATGGCTAGTTTTCTTTCTCCTACTTCAGGAAACATGATACAGAAAAGAGAGCAACATTCATATGGTTTATTCTTGCTGATTGACTCTTCTTATTGGTAAACATAGCCTAGTCCATATTCTGGACTATTAACAGCATCTCTTCCCTAGCAAGGGAGGTGATAAGGAGTGGGAAAGGAAGGAGAGGGGAGACCTTTTCCCCCACATGATGCTAACAGCAAAACCAAAGTAAAAGGCAAGGAAGTGTCACTGTGTGAATATGTGAAACCTCTTTAAGGAATCAATTTTGAAATAAATTTTTAAAATCAAAGCTTATTTCAAAGTAATAGAAGCCTTTTTAGTTTCTTTAGTAGACAATTTATTTTGATAAACTTGCTCCATAACAAAAATACAAGTGAAGAAAATTATGTTCATTTTATACAGTTCATATTAACAATTTGTTTTGAAACTATTAATTGAAAAATGTTATAACCAATTAGAAAACAACTCTTAAAAGTTTAGGGCAATATACAGACCTTGATCACAAACTTCAAAATCTCTTGAGGTGATACAACTACTAAATTCTGTGTAGGGAATCCAACCTACACAGGCCATTTTCTTCCTTCATATACTTTTATCCTTCAAAAATCAGCTCTAAAAGACAGCTTACTGTTTCGTATTGTGAAAGTAATTTCAATTTTTTAGAAGAAGATTAAATGGGTTGATAAACAGTTACTACAATCAGAGTAACTGTGGCTAGTAGTCTTTTAATAAAGACAAAATAAATGTAACATGTTCTTCCTATGAAGCCCACGATGCAAAATAATAGCTAAGCATATATGCAGTTAGTTTCCAATACTTTTCAGGGCCTTTCCTCTAAATCAATAGATTGTATGTCACCAGGACTAATTATTATACTAAAGAGATTAAACAGTGAATTCACAGAACAGCAAGTAGAAATACCAAAGCTTTAGGCAAAAGAGTAAAAATTAATGAAGTGTTTTGGTCATCTAGAACATTAAAAACAAAAAAAAAAAGAGCTATCCTTCAAAAACAAAACAAATGGAACAGAAAATAAGTTTATAAGAAGTAGAAGAGTCAGAAAAATTACATACACACATTAACAACATAAAACATGGATTACCTTTGGAGAGGATTATACTGAAAATTTTTTTAAATGAACTGAAGATTTTCCACGTTTACAGATGTTTAGGCATATGTAATAGGAGCTTCCAAAATTTTCAAACTAAGTCCTGTGCAAATAAAACCTACAACTAGTTTTCAGCAGATTTTACAGTGATGTTCTTAGGTATGAGAATAATGCACACTCTAAAAACAATGTAACAGACAAAAGTTTGACAAATGATTGCACCATAAAAGTGTTTTATATACAGTTTACAAGCTATGATTTCCTGCTATAAATTAATACTGTACTATATAGTACTTACTATAGTGACCTTTTTAAAGCAACTGCTGATAGTTGTGTCTTTTCACTTACAGGATGTATAGAATTTTATATGAATAAGTCCATTTCAATGTTTGGTCTGGAAGAGTACAAAGATTTGACTTCACACACTACTTGATGGGATAGTTTTAACCCTGGGCTGACTGGTTAGAGTTTCCCTCATCAGTCCTTAATGTGCTGGACCTCCAAGATGATGATATAATTAAAGACAATTTGATGGTTTGGATAATAGATACAAATAAAACCTTAAATTTTGTCATCTCGCAATACCACTGTAAGTGAAAGAAGTAAACAGTGGGGAAGTTCTTAGCAGCTGAGAAACTCTCTCTCCCCATGCTCATGATCCAGTTAAAAATATTTTGAGACTATTTACAATAAAATTCATCTTTTGGAAGAGAAAAGCTCTTGGTTATATAAATTAATTTGAAACATACTTTGCTAACATTTTATGTCTGGTATAATGATGACAATGATAGCTTTCCTTCAAAGTGACCCATTGTGAGTGAGAACTAATCAAATTCCCCTGGGAATGGCAATCCCAAATGTCCAACTGACTAGACAATACTTGGGGAAAAAGAATCTACTGCAAGCATCTTCTAAGGTTTCTTTGACCATGGGAAGAAAATGTGTGACATTCACTGGTACCACTCAAGGAATGCATCACAGTGGTGGCCCACCTCTTATCCCCACTCTTGAGTGAGCTGCAACACTGGGGTTTTCTTCCACAATAAAATACTGATGAATTAACAATGAGACACATAAACGTTAAACAAGCCAGCATGGAAAGAAAACATCAGGTTCTTCCATTTCATATTTTGAATAATTGAGGAGGTAGCCCCATCTCCATTGCAATCATTCTCTAATGTATAATCTAGGTTTTTTAAAAAACAATGCATTCATTTGTTGGTGTGAAGCTGTACTATATAATAGACGGACTACCCAGGACTCTACTGATGGACATTTGGGGTGCCACTTCACTATAGAGAAGAAAAACTTAGCTCCATTGCCATGAAAACTTACTTTCATTGCCATGAAAGACCTCTCCTGCCCCACATCTGAAACAGGAGATGATCTATAGCGTTCACTTGGAAAAACTAAGCGCTGAGACATGAAGGCATGGAAACATGGAGAAGAGAAATACTGTGTCTTAAAACTATCTGTGGATTCAAGGGTTAGCTGTAGTGCTTCTTTTAGGAAAAAAAGATAAAGCTGTGGGTGGAGTATGGTCCTTTAAAGTAAATGCAAAAATGTTAGCTTTTCACAAAGGTATATGGCATATAAAGAAAATACTGTATCACTCAGGTTTTTGGTAAATGAGATGTATTAATAATGCTTATGGATAAAAAGAACATAAATTTAATTTTATAGCAGAATGATATTGGTGTTGTAAATAGCCAAAATATTATAAATTGATATTGCTAGTGGACTTTGTATTTATGTAAGTTGTATGCTTGAACACAGAAAATGCATTATTAATGTAACAGAGTCAGCCAGTAAAAAAAGAACCTCTGTACAACAGACAACAATTGCCAATAATTTAAAGTGTCACATTCTCCAAATTACATGATCTTATTTTCTACTATCATATACAAATAAATTAATCCTACAAAGAATTTTAGCTTAACTTAAAATTGCACCTAGAAAGATATGGGATTATTTGTACCTATTACAAAAACCTGTTAAAATCAAGGGCTGTTACAAAGAATGAGGTAAACTGAAGACTCTCTCCACTATACAGCCTTCAGATAAATGGCTTTTTAAAATTGAGTTCTAGGTTTGCACACCACAGTGTTTTGCTAGCAAAGCATTCAGAGTTCTCTTCCAGAAACTGTTTGCATGTGTGTATACAAATTTACACACACACACACACATATATACACACTGTATACTGCATCACAAAATATATATTATATATTTATATAAATATAACGAACATTTCCTCCACCCACCCACCCCAGCAACATGTTTCTTAGTGTTTGATTTTTTTTTGTACACAGAGAATAGGGAATTTCAGAATTTTTACATACATTTTAGCAAACAAGTTTTGATCTATTGGCTTCTTGGTGCAGTAACACAACAGCAATCCCTTCTGGTGCCTCATACTACTTACAAGGAAGCTGCGAATACTAGTTTCTTAGAAAGTGAGGCCAGCCCCACAGAAACTTCTCTTGCATCCCTCTGGTCCACTATGATTCATAAATACTTAGAATTTTTCCCCCCTCAAATGAATCATTAGACGTTAACAATGGAACAAGAGTCATAACGGCCCCGTGCTTTTCAGTAGAAAGTATTCTCCTTCACTAGGCTGCTATCACAGTGCAGATCTGACTGCCTGAATATATGCTCAGGAGACTTAGTCAACATTGTCTGTATTTGGTTATGAAAAAGGCTCTCAATTTTTTTTAAAATCCAAAGTGCATAGTGAGAACTAATCAAAGTATTTTATTTTCTTTTCAGCATCAGTTTCATCTAAGCATCTTCCTCAGTGAGGACTATTTAGATGCCTTGCCTTTGTCCTCCCCACCCTCCAAAAATAAAAAAATAAAATAAAATTTAAAATAATAAAAATAGTCAAGCAATTTAGACATTCATCAGCCTGGTAAACAAACTTTGCCAGCAAATAGAAGTCCTACTATTGTAAAGAAAATTGATAAGACAAAAAGTACATATGATGACCCAACTACTGTGTTGTTGGGTAATTTATAAGGTTGACCTCCGACTTCATTGATGTAAAATCCTATTGGAAATATTAGGGCAGCCATACAGAAAAGGATCACTGTAAAACAAACCAAAACACAACATTAGTAACATGGTTTGGTGATTAGAAAGACAAAAAAAATTGGTACAAAGGAAGTTTATAAGAAGGGTCATGGATTGGTAACATGGTCAATCTTGTTAAAATGTGAACCACCTGTCAAAAGATTTGCATATACTACAGATTATGTAATATCCCCAAAGTCTAACAATTAAATTCAGTAAAAGCTAGGTTATTAGCCTTTCAAATATCATCAGCATTAAGAAAGGTCCCCATGTCTACTAAGTACTTGTTTTTATTATTTTTGACCATTTAAAGTTGTGATGAGGGTTAAGTTCTGGCTGTACTACTTACTAACTGTGCAATCTTAGGCTCTGGTACCTTTCTGCAAATGGAATAAATGCTAGAAGTATTGGGTTGGCCAAATAGTCCATTTAGTTTTTTCTGTAAAATAAAAGACACATTTTTCACATTTTCACCAATAACTTTATTGATTTAGATATTATGAGTATGTCAGCTATCTCTTGCCACTGGCTTTTAGTGGGTAAAGGCCAGGGGTGCTGCTAAACATCTTCCAGTACATAAGACAGCCCCACAGCAAAGAATTATTTGGCCAAATGTCAACAGTACCAAGAAACTTTGCAAACCAATCTGACATGTTTGATCAATCACAGCACCCTCTTTATACACTGCATAAATCTTTTTTGTGTGTTTCAGTTGCCTTTTTACCTTTCTTGAAATAATAAAAGCATAATATGGCAGAAATGTGGACTTCTGGCCAAGATGGAGGAGTAGGTAGACACACTGTGCCTCCTTGCCCAATCAAAAGAAGGACAACAAAAAATTAAAAAACAAAAAACAAACAACTGACAGAAAATTGAACTGTGTGGAAGGCTGACAACCAAGGAGTTAAAGAAGAAACATTCATCTAGACCAGGCAGGAGGGGTGGAGACAGGAAGGACTCCCAGCAAGGTGGCGGCTGGAGGACTGGGTTGGGCAAAGCTGTGGCTGGTGGACCTAGTGAGGTGGCAGATTGCAGACTGGGCAGTCCCACATTTGTGTGCAGATAAACCGGGAGGAAAAACTGGGGAGCAACCCAGATCACGCAACCCAGAGTTTCAGTGCAGGGAAATAAAGCCTCACAACACTGATTGAAAACACCTGTGGGGGTTGAGGCGGCAGTGGGAGAAACTCCCAGCCTCATAGGAGAGTTTATTGGAGAGACCCACAGGGTCCTAGAATGTACACAAACCCACCCACCTGGGAACCAGCACCAGATGGCCCAATTTGATTGTGGGTAGTGGGGAACATGACTGAAAGCCAGCAGAGAGTGGAACAAGTGACACAATTCCTTCTTGAGCCTCTCCCCCGTATACTACAATGTCAAAACACAGCGACATGGGTTGCCCTGCCCTGGTGAACACCTAAGGCTCTACCCTTTACTATGTAACAGGCATGCCAAGACAAAAAGGAAGAAAAAAAAAAAAAAAAAAAAAAAAAAAAAAAAACAAAAAAAAAAAAAAAAAAAAAAAAAAAAAAAAAAAAAAAAAAAAAAAAAAAAAAAAAAAAAAAAAAAAAAAAAAAAAAAAGGCCCAAATGGAAACAAAGCTCCAGAAAAAATACAACTAAGCAATGAAGAGATAGCCAACCTATCAGACACACAGTTCAAAACACTGATAATCAGGATGCTCACAGAATTGGTTGAATATGGTTGCAAATTAGATGAAAAAATGAAGGCTATGCTAAGTGAAATAAAGGAAAATGAACAGGGAGCCAACAGTGACAGGAAGGAAACGGACTCCAAATCAATGGTGTGGACCCAAAAAAAGAAAGAAACATTCAACCAGAACAGAATGAAGAAACACAAATTCAGAAAAATGAGGAGAGGCTTAGGAACCTCTAGGACATCTTTTAATGTTCCAACATCCGAATCACAGGAGGAAGATTCATCTGAATCAGAAAGAGAAGAGTAAGAACAAGAAATTGAAAACTTATTTGAACAAATAATGAAGGAGAACTTCCCCAATCTGGCAAAGGAAATAGACTTCCAGGAAGTCCAGGAAGCTCAGAGAGTCCCAAAGAAGTTGGACCCAAGGAGGAACACACCAACGCACATCATAATTACATTAGCCAAGATTAAAATGAAGGAGAGAATTCTAGAAGCAGCAAGGGATAAGGGGACATTCACCTACAAAGGAGTCCCCATCAGACTGTCAGCTGATTTCTTAAAAGAGACCTTGCAGGCAAGAAGGGGCTGGAAAGAAGTATTCCAAGTCATGAAAGGCAAGGACCTATACCCAAGAGTACTCTATACAGATAAAGTGCTTCCCAGATAAGGTCAAGTTAAAGGAGTTCATCATCACCAAGCCCTCATTATATGAAATGTTAAAGGGATTTATCTAAGAAAAAGAAGATAAAAAATATGAACAGTAAAACTACAGCAAACTCAGTTATTAATAACCACACCTAAAAGAAAAACAAAAACAAACTAAGCAAACACCTAGAATAGGAATAGAACCACAGAAATGGAGATCATATGGAGGGTTATCAGCAGGGGAATGGGACGGGGAGAGGGGGGAAAAGGTACAGAGAATAAGTAGTATAGATGGTAGGTAGAAAATAGACAGGGGAAGGTTAAGAACAGTATAGGAAATGTAGAAGGCCAAAGAACTTATATGTATGACCCATGGACATGAACTAAAGGGGGGGAATGTGGGTGGGAGGGGGTATGCAGGGTGGAGAATAAAGGGGGGAACATGGGACAACTGTAACAGTATAATAAAATATATTAAAAAATGTGACTTAAAAATGTTGTGTATCTTCACCTTCAATATTAAAATGGCTACACAAAAATTCACCAATTTTGATGTTTTTAAAAAATGCACGCTGATGTGACAGCTTTCACAATACAATCTAACAAAATTGTTTTCAATGAAGTTAAAGACAACTAAGCACTACTAGAGCCATAGTAGGAAAAAAACCTAAATGAACTCTTTGGCCAATACAACATAAACAAAACCTTACTGAGTCCCTGACACAGTGCCATGTTGACAAGTGCTGAATAAATATTGCATATTATCATCTTAGTTATTATTTTGCCAGTTCTTTGCTCCTCTAAATTGATATTATTTAGAAGGAATTGGAGAAAAGGTACATGCAAGTACCATTTGCTTTACTCTGATATAAAGTCAGCTAGCGGAAAGAACCTTAGACTTCTGGGATGATTAGCAAACTGTCAGAGTGGTTAGCTCTTATCACGGACGTTAAGAAAAAAACCTCCCAAACAAACAATAACAACAACCCACCCATCCCAATCTCTGTCAGGTTTCTGAATACAAAGAGGTTCAAGTCGGGGAGGATGGGAAAAGCTTTGCATTTTGTATACAAACACAATGGAATCTAATATTTGCTAGAATATTTCTAGAAAAATATCAGAAAAACCACTGTGTGGGTAGGAGTAATTCCACAGGCCTCTGTATTAGCAAACAGTGTGTTCCCCTGTGCTACCAAAGAAACACCCTTCTTAGTGAATGCAAGTTACCTACAGATAGGTTAGTTTTTCAAGAAAACAGTTTATGCTTTTTGAAAGCACATTGGTCAAAAGTGCATAGTCATTCAAATTTCTCTGTAGGCAGAAACATTTCTTCAGGGTAATGTGAAGACAGATTACTATACTCACAGTATATGAAGAGTTGAAGCTTTCCATTATTATCTGAATGAGAAAAGTTTCCAAGTTAGACCTCTTCCCAGGAATATTGACAGAGTCCTGGATAATGTATTAGTTGATACTTGTCCTAAATTACTTTTGTGTTAGTCAACAAAGTTTAAAAGTCCTTCATAAGTCAATGGAAGTCTTTTCCTGGAATAGCTCTAGAAATGCATTAAAAAGTAACATTTTCTCAAGTAATGCACTAACTTAAGAGACACACTAGCACCCTTGTTTGCTTTGCACTATTTAGGTGGATTATTTTATATTATACACATAGTCTATTTTATTTTGGGCAAATGATCACACCAAATAATTTTACACAAGCAAATTTAGATTCTTTTGGTCATTCTGTTGTATAGTCAGCAAATAAATAACTTTATCAGTGATGCCAATATCCACTTATCAGTATTATCTGCCACTGATTCCTCATAGTTTTTAATGCTTTAATATTATTTGGTAAGTCAAAAGAAACCACAATCTAAGTAGCTCTACCTAATCTATAAAAATAATGGTATACAACTGGTTTTAAAAACAATCTGTTTCTTAATGACTAAGTTAATCTCAAAATCTAAATAATTTAGAAATACACAGATATTACGTTATTCTGTTAACTGATGTGCTGACTTTATGTCTTTCCTTTCTTATTTTCCATTGTAAAAGAAAAATCTATCCATTATAATGGAGTTATTGTTTAGCATTTTACAAGATTTAATTATTTTCCAAATTGGTTAGGAAAAGCTTAATCAAATTTAAAGGAAGCAATGAACTCTTATTCAATCTAATTTTGGTTTTTAATACAAAAAATGAGGTTCTCTATACTTCCTGAGGATATTTAATATGGGTAGATGATTTTTCTTTTCTTTATTTTTTAAAAAGATTTTATTTATTTTTAGATAGAGGGGAAGGGAGGAAGAAAGAGAGGTAGGGAAACATCAATGTGTGGTTGCCTCTTGAGTGCCCCCTACTGGGGACCTGGCCTGCAACCCAGGCATGTGCCCTAACTGGGAATCAAACCAGTGACCCTTTGGTTCGCATGCCCACACTCAATACACTGAGCCACACTAGCCAGAGCTGGTAGATGATTTTTCTTTTAAGCCACTTCTTTAAGACCTGTAAAGTTACTTTAGATATCAGAATATTTTTTTTCTCTTTCTTTTTTAAATTGAATTTATTGGGGTGACACTGGTTAATAAAACCATACAAGTTTCAAGTGTTCAGCTCAATAAAACATCATCTAATGCTGATAATATCTATCACCTTTTGACAGTTAAGTTTTGTGTCATAACTTAACTATGAAGACATAACTTCATGTCCTCCACGGTAGTTGGAGTCAGATATCAGGTGTGTAGATGAGGTAGATGAGGATGTAAATTACAGTGGCAAAGGAAAGGACACATCTTTGTTACCCTTTTCCCCCATATGCCAACTCTACCATGTGTCACTCTCCTCTGAGAGATTTCTCCACTGTGTAAACCACACAGAAAATGTTACCCTCACATTCTTACCAAAACTACAGCTTAACTGGAACAGAAATGCATACAATAGTGTTGATGATATACAAGAGTGTAACACTAGGGGGAGCCCAATCCCTCTTCGAACTGCCAACCCAGTGGACTAGCTCTAGAACAAAAACCGGTGTATTTAAGGAAGCTAAGAGTAAATGCAGTTCTATGCTTACCTAGATGTCATTAACTTCAAGATATATTCTTGAACTAAAAACCAAGGTACAGAATAGTATAAACAGAATAAATGTACACTTATAGAACACTCAAATATATACAAACATGTTTTGATGCATGGAATACCTTTGGTAGGAAACCCTAGAAACTAGTAACAATGGTTGCCTCAAGGAAAAGAGTATTGGATATCTGGGTTCCTGGGCCACAAATGAGACTTACTTTTCACTTAGTGACACTTTCACAGACTTTGAATTATGTATTTTATGCATATTATTTTAAAAACTTAAACTATTTTAAAAATAAAGGAAAAACACTGCATATGGAGGTAACTACATATACTTAGATATTCTCTATTGAAGGGGAATGAAAAACAAGATAATCCGTTCTTTACATTTATTGGGTCACAAAAACAATGGCTCAGTGAGTGCCTTAATACTTTCACTCATACTATTTTGCTAAATTATATTTGAGATTTTTTCATATTCATAGCATATGCATTCCCAAATTTCAACTAAATCCAGAAACTACATCCTTCCTTGATTTTACATAAAGAATGGATTTTATCTGGACAAGTACTGTACTTTTGAGTAAAGATTCTCTTTAAATTTCTCACCAATACCTTTTAATTTAGCAGCACTGTCTCTGGACTCTACTATCTAGCAAAGAACTGTTTTGGGAGGTTTGTCTGACCTCAAACAAGATCATCATCTTGTTTACTCTTTGCGACAGCATGGATGGAGCTGGAGACTATTATGCTAAGTGAAATAACCCAGGCAATGAAATACAAACTCCATATGATCTAACCATAGTTGGAATCTAAGGAACAAAATAAAGTAATGAGCAAATAGAGACACAGAAATAAGGAACAGACTGACAGCTGTAAGAGGGGACGGGGGAGGCTGGGACTGGTTAAAAGACGTGAAGGAACTAGACAAAGAACATACATTCATCACCCATGGACATGAACAGTGATGGGATTGACACTGGGAAGGGTAGCGGCAAAGAGGAAAAATTGGGACAACTCTAATAGCATAAACAATAAAAAATAAAAAGATCACCTCGCCTCACATTTCTTAACAAGAATGGAGATTATTTTCTGTCAAAAGCAACTTGACCTAAATTTTAAAATTAAAATAGATATAGAGACAAAAATAAAACAACAGAACCAGAAACATACATTAAGAGAATGATCCTCATGAACGAATACTCCATCTTATGGTCTTTAAAGATACATTGAGTTTTAACATTAATAGAGCTATGGAGGATTATGCCTCACCCCTATCCTATGAGTTCTAAAGGAAAATATCAAGTGAAAGTAAGCTATGTTGTAACACTCATTTTTTAAAACTTATGCAAACCTGAGATGATTTTAAGGCACTGAAAAGTTAAATCCAGTAGTATCTGGCCTAAGTCTCATCATTCTGTACCTCAGAGCAAGGTTTCTCAACACAGCCCTATTGCCATTTTGGGCCAAAGAAGTCTGTTGTGGGACAATTCTGTACACTTGTAGCATGTTTACAGCCTCCTTGGCCTCTACTCACTAGGTGTCAGTAGCATCTTCCCATTTATGACAATAAAAAATGTTTACAGACATTCATGAATGTCCCCTAGGGACAAACTGCTTTAGAGAGAAAGACGCAAGAAAGCAGAATTACAGAGATAGCTTTTCTTTATGCATTTTTGTTTTCTTTAACTTGGTATCAGCCTCTGATTTGTTTTGAAATTAAACCAATTCTGCAAAGTACAAGACAAAATGTGCAATATATAAACATATAAACCCTTGGGCACTTATTAATGCAGTAAGAAATGTTGAGAAACAATGATCAAATAACCAAATGTGCTGATTTTTCAATGGTCACATACAACTGACAGCAGAAACTAAAAATTAGTGTTATTAAAAAGCACATCAACACCTTATCTAATTTACATTTGTTATATTTTTGTCTAGATTTATCTTTATTTGACATAAGATACTAATACCTTCAAGAAGTGGAAAGGCTCAGGTTAATGATAGCTCTGAGTCACAGGTCTGGAACACTATGTCACAACGTGAGCAAAAATAAAATTCATTAAAATAGCATTTCATACAAAGCGATTAAGGTTTTAGATGTCCTGGGCTTGTGGTAAGAATTCTGAAGAATCGATGGGACTGTGCAGTTTATCTGACGGCCATATGCGAGTGGTGCTCTTTGATGATTATAGAGTCCTTATTACTGATTCTCGATTATCTTCATAAAAATACCATTCTGCATGCCTTTTAGACAATTTACTAGCACAGGTTACTTACTTCCAGTGAATGCTATCCATCGAGCATATTTTGTAGCTTCTCTTCGCCAGTGGGAAGCCACCAGCAAACCACATGTGACAGTCAATGAAATGATTCCCATGATGATAAAAAACAGTGTGGTGACCCACTCTGGGGGAAGCCGAGGTGGGATGCACGTTCGGTCTCGTCCATGGATTGTCTGACACTGTTGCACAAGGCCCACAGTGAGTGCTCCTGGGGAGATGCAAAAGGTGAGAATGCTTTAGTGGGTCTGGTATATCCAGAGGATATTCCCTACCAATACCCCTTTAGCTCTTAAATCATATTTCTCTCTACATGGGTCATTCAAGCACTTAATTTCCACTGAGTCCCCCTATCCAGCATTCTGCTATAACTTGTAATGTAGTAATACTTGGTGTAACATACGAAGTGAACTTAAAAACAAAAGACAGTTCATTTAATTACTCATTAAATACTTTTCTGAGTACTTGTGTCATGCACTGTTTCTAGGCTCCAGGAAAATAACAATAAATGAGCAATGAGGCTCCTGTTCTTACTAGCAAAAAGAACTGGAACTTTCATATTCCCAGAACAAAGGCTCATTGTATATTATTTTATTTTGGTGAGGAGAAAACCACTTTTCAGAAAATTGAAGGCAAACTTAAAATATGTTTAAGCATAATATTCAAGTAAAATTAAATAATGAATTAAATACTAGAACCAATACATTTTATTAAAATTAGAAGGTCTAAGATATTATAATATAAGTACTTTTCTATTATATTCAAGAAAATGTTGGGAAAACTAGTAAATTCCTCCCATTTGGTAGTTCAACAATTTTTGTACAATGTACAAGTGTTCACAACTGCCAAACCATTACTGGCATGCTTCAGCAAGAACGCATAAAGGCATTAGTGGCAGTTTTTAAACTGCCCCTTCTCCTTCATTCAGCAAATACTGAGCACACACTCAGTGTAATACAAAATGTAGGGAGTATGAAGAAAAACACAGACATGATCCCTGTATTTTTAGAGCTCACAATATATACAAAGAGCCAAACTGCACTTACAGAAAATTAAAACCACATTACATAGCAGATGTGATCTAATGCCAAAAGAACTGTGCAGCCTACACAGACTAAGAAGCTGGAGAGATACCCTCTATTCAATGCACAGTATTAATGTAATTTTGAATAAGAACCTTCACTTTCTAAGGTCCACTGCCCCATTTTACAAATAAAATATTTCCTAAATGGTTCCTGATAGCTTCACAGATGTTTAAATACTGAGGCATAATTTAGATACAATAAAATTCACAATTTTTATGGGTACAATTCAATGAGTTTGGACAAATGTATACAGCTATCTGTCATGATACAGAATCACTACCAAAAGTTCCCTTATATTTCTTTGCAATTAATCCCCTCCCTCAAGCTCCCAAGACAGATCTATTTCTATTACTATAGTTTTGCCTCTTGTAGAATTTGATATGTATAGAATCATATACTGTTAGCCATTATGAATAAAGCTGTAGGACACGAATAAAACATTCATGTACTGGTCTTTGTGCAGACAACACATGATGGTGTGAGCTGGCACCATCCACCCACAAAAAAACAAAAAAGGAATTTGCCCACTTTTTCCTATCTTACTGCGTGAACTGGACATCTTATCTCATTTTCTCCTGCCCTTGGACTGGGATTTACACCATCAGCTCCTTGATTCCCAGGCTTTTAGACTTGGACTTAATTACATCACTGGCTTTCCTGGTTCTCCAGCTTACAGGCTAGAGGACTTCTCAGCCTCCAGAGAACCCTGACTAATCCATTTTTATTTTTTCTGTGTTCATGTCTATGAGTGAAAATGCTGGGTTGTATCTATAAGGAACTGCTGAACTGTTTCCTAAAGTGGCTGTACCACTTTGCAGTTCCACCAGCAACATATGAAAATTCCAGCTGCTCTCCATGCTCAATTTTACCAGTCCTCTGAGTTTTAGCCAAACTGAATTGCAGAGGTAGGTATGTAGAGATGGTTTTATTTATTTAAATTGTTTTTCTATTTTAAATATATTTTATTCATTATGCTATTACAGTTATCTCAATTTTTCCCTTTGCTCCTCCTCTACTGGGTACCCTCATTACCTCCAGCAATCCCTTCCCCCCACAACTTTGTTCATGTCCATGGGTTGTGGATATATGTTCTTTGGTTTCTCCATTTCCTTTACTATTCTTAACATCCCCCTGCCTATTTTGTACCTACAATTATGTTTCTTATTCCCTGTACTTTTTCCCCATTCTCCCCCTTCCACCTCCCAGCTGATAACCCTCCAAATGATCTCCATATCTATGATTCTGTTCCTGTTCTGGATGTTTGCTTAGTTTGTTTTTTTAGATTGAGCTGTTGATAACTGTGAATTTGTTTCCATTTTAATGTTCTTCATTCTGATCTTCTTCTTTTTCTTAAGCCCCTTTAACATTTCATGTAATAATGGCTTGGTGATGACGAACTCCTTTAACTTGATCTTATCTAGGAAGCACTTTATCTGCCCTTCCATTCTAAATGATAGCTTTGCTGGATAGAGTAATTTTGGTTGTAGGTCCTTGCTTTTCATTACTTTGAACACTTCTTGCCAGTACCCCTTCTTGTCAAGTTTCTTTTGAGAAATCAGCTGACAGTCTTATGGGAACTCCTTTGTAGGTAACTCTCTGCTTTTCTCTTGATGCCTTTAAGATTTTTCTTTATCTTTAACCTTTAACATTTTAATTTTGGTGTATCTTGGTGTAGTCTTCTTTGGGTCCATCTTGTTTGGGACTCTCTGTGCTTTCTGGTCTTGTATGTCTATTTCCTTTGCCAAATTAGGGACATTTTCTTTCATTATTTCTTCAAAAAAATTTTCATTTTCTTCCTCTTCTTATTCTGGCACCCCTATGATTCGGATGTTGGTATGTTTGGAGATGTCACAGAGGCTTCTTATACTATCTTAGTTTTTTTTTTTTTTAATTCCTTTTTCTTCTTGCTTTTCTGGTTGAATGCTTATTTCTTCCTTATGTTCCAAATCATTGATTTGAATCCCAGCTTCCTGTCCATCTCTGTTAATTCACTGTATGTTTTTCTTTATTTCACTTTGCATAACCTTCATTTCTTCATTCTGTGGCTGTACTCAATTATTTCTCTGAGCATCCTGATCAAAAGAGTGTTTTGAACTCTGGATATGATAGGTTGGCCATCTCCATTTCATTTAGTTCTTTTACCGTGGTTTTGTTCAATTCTTTCATTTGGGCCACATTTCTTTGTCTTTTCAATTTGGCAGCCTCCCTGTGTTTGTTTCTATGTGTTAGGTGGAGTTGCTTTGATTCCCTGTCTTTGCAGCATGGCCTATTGTAGAAAAGGCACCCTTAAATTGGGTGGGGCGGAGCCTTAGGTAATCATCAGGGTGGGGTAACCTGCTTCACCAATTTGTGGCTCTGTGTGGGGAAAGGTCTTCTCATCATTCTTAGGATGAAGACCAATAAAAGATCCCTATCATGGCCTACCAGGACTTCTAGGATCTGGACTATGCATTTCTTCAGCTTACCTCTCACTCTGTTTCCCTTGCTTGATACATTGGCCCCATTGATTTTCTTTAGTTTTTAAATGCACCGGATTCTTCTCACTTTAAGGACTTTTTTGTACATGTTACTCCTTTTGCCTGCAGCATCATGTCCTGCTCATTTTCTTGCTAACCCCTGCAATTATGTTTATTTTCATGATTCTTAAATTGTTTTTTGTCCCTTTTACCTGCTAGACTCTAAACTCAGTGGGCGGGTCTGTCTATCACATTTACCAATATATATGCAATGCTCAGTACAGTGCCTGACATACAATATGCCCTCAATAAGTATATTTTTCTGGCTTTGTTGAAGTATAATTGATAAATAACATTGTGTATTTTTAAGGGTACAAGTGTCATGATTTGATATATATTCTGAAATGATTACCACAGTCAAATTAATTAACACTGATCATCTCACATAGTGTGTGTATAAAATAGTATTTTTAAATACAAGTATAAAATACAGTATTATAAAGTACAGTCACCAGGCTGTACATTAGATCCTCAGAACTTATTTACCTTATGATTGAAAATTCTTACCCCCTGATCAATATCTCCCTATTTCCCCCACCCCCAAGCAATCACCATTCTGCTCTGGTTCCATAAGCTCAAGATTCAAAATTGTTTTACAATACTTTTTGTTCCCACATGTACGTGACACCATATAATATTTAACTTCCCCTGTCTGGCTTACTTCATTTAGCATAATTCTCTCCAGCTTCATTTGTGTTGTCCCAAATGCCAGGATTTCCTATTTTTTTATTGCTAAATAACATTATATTGTACATATCTACCACGTTTTCTTTATATCCATTTATGTGTCAATAGACACTTCAGTTGTTTCCATACTTAGCTACTGTGAATAATGCTGCAGTGAACATGGCAGTGCAGATATTTCTTCAAAATACTGATTTTATTTCTTTTGGCTATCAACTCAGAAGTGGGATTGCTGGATCATATGGTAGTTCTATTTTTAATTTCTTGAGGAACCTCCATTCTGCTTTCCATAATGGCTGTATCAATTCATATTCTCACTAGGAAGATACAAGGGGGAGGGGGGGTTTCCTTTTTATCTACATCCTCACCAACACTTGTCATCTCTTGTCTTTTTGATAACAGCTCTCCTAACAGTTGTGAGGTAATATCTCATTGTAGTTTTGATTTGCATTTCTCTGATGATTAGGAAAAATATTACTAAAATGTCCACTCTACCTAAAGTGATCTACAGATTCAATGCAATCCTGACCAAAGTACCAATGGTACTTTTCATAGACATAAAAAAATTCTAAAATGATATGAAAACATGAAAGACCCCAAAGAGCCAAAGCAACGATGAGAAAAAAACAAAGCTGGAGGCTTCACACTTTGTGAATCAAATTATATTACAAAATTATAGTTACCAAAACAGTAGAGTAACTGCCATAAAAACAGACATGTAGACCAACAGAACAGAATCAAGACCCCAGAAATAAACTCACATATATATAAGGTCAACTAATCTTTGACAAGGGCACTCACTAAGAACATACAATAAGGAAAGGACAGTTCCTTCAATACATGGTGCTGGGAAAACTGGGTGGCCACATGCCAAAGAATGAAACTGGATCCCTACCTTGTACCACTCACCAATTAACTCAAAATGGGTTAAGAATGTAAATGTAAGACCTGAAACTATAAAGCTACAAGAACAAAACAGGGAAAAAGCTCGACAGTGCTCTTGGTAATGTTTTAGATATGACACCAAAAGCACAGGCAACAAATGCAAAAACAAACAAATGGAGCAACATCAAACTAAAAAGCTTTTGTACAGCAAAGGAAACAATCAACAGAATGAAATCAACAACCTATGAGATGGGAGAAAATATTTGTAAACCATGTATCTGATGGGTTAATATTAAAGCTTATCAGGAACTCATACAACTCTGCAGCAAAAAATAACAAATAATCCAATTTTAAAAGGGGCAAAGTCATAAAGAAGATGCTACTGAAAAAAGAGGGAGAGGGCAAAGGACCTGAACAAATATTTTCCCAAAAAAGATATACAAATGGCTAACTGGTACAGGAAAAGTTGCTCAACATGAGAGATCATGAGAGAAATGCCCTCAATAAGTATTAACTGAATGAACAGTGAATTTGTTCTATTAAATTTTTGTGGTTGTTATTGGGTTGGCCAAAGTTTGTTTAGTTTTTAGTTATGACAGCTCTAGTAATGCTTAGTTTTCTTTAATTTCATTTGAAACAATTTTGTTAGATTGTATTGTGACAGCTGTCATATCAACATGCACTTAAAAAAAACTTATCTAGCCCTGGCTGGTGTGGGTCAGTGGATTGGATGCCAGCCTATGAACTGAGAGCTCGCCAGTTCATTTCCCCATCATGACACATGCTTAGGTTGCGGGCCAAGTTCCTGGCTGGGGACATACAAGAGACAACCAATCAAGGTATCTCTCATACATCAATGTTTCTCTCCCTTCCTCCCTCCCTTCCCCTCTCTCTAAAAACAAATAATAAATTTAAAAAAACATCAAAATTGGTGAATTTTTGAGCAGCCATTTAGTATTGAAGATGAAAGACTATATCAACATTTTCAGTGAATTACACTTTATTATTTCGAGAAAGATAAAAATGCAACTGAAACATTAAAAAAAGATTTGTGTAGTGTATGGAGAAGGTGCTGTGACTGATTGAACATGTCAAAGTGGTTTGGAAGTTTCTTGGGACTACTGACATCGTGGCCAAATAATTTTTAGTTGTGGGGCTGCTTTATGCATTGGAAGGTGTTTTATCAGCACCCCTAACCTCTACCAATAGTGGGAGATAGCAAACATACTCAAAATATCCAAATCAATAAAGTTATTGATGAAAATGAAGAAAAAAATGTGTCTTTTATTTTATGGAAAAAACTAAATGGACTTTTTGGCCAACCCAATATTTAATAACCTATATTTTATTACAGTTTTCTCTTCCTCCAAAATAGAAGATAAATAAGGGAGTAGTTAATTATTTGTTATTGGAAGCAGAGAGCATTTAAATACTAGTTTTCCTAGGCTGCTAACACTATGTAGTTAATTCTCTAACTTTTTGAAAGGAGGCAAATTAGGAAAATAAAGAGAAATTGGCATTTGTTTCAATATGCCAGCAAAACATGTTACATTTTAGTGAGACATCCACATAATAATTAGCAATCCTGAATAAAATTGGACCCAGCAACACATTAAAAAAATCATACACTGTGATTAAGTGAAATTTATTCTGGGGGTGCAAGGTTGGTACGATATCTTCAAATCAATTAACATGATTATCATATAAACAAAAGGATAAAAATTATATGATCATGTCAATAGATGGAGAACTAGCATTTGATAAAATCAAGCACCCATTTATGATAAAAACTCTCAGCACACTGGGAATAGAGGGAACATATGTCAACATTATAAAGGCCACAGATGACAAACCCACAACCAACATCATACTCAATGAACAAAAACTAAAAGCATTTCCCTTAAAACCCAGAACAAGACAGGGGTATCTGCTTTCATCACTCTTATTCAACATAGTACTGGAAGTGCTAGCCACAGCAATTAGACAACAAGAAGAAATAAAAGCCATCCAAATTGGAAAGGAAGAAGTAAAATTGTCACTATTTCCAGGTGACATGATACTATATATAAAGAACTCTAAAGATTCCACCAAAAAACTACTAGAACTGATAAATCAGTTGCATCTTTATACAATCATAATAAGCTATCAGAAAGGGAAATTAAGAAAACAATCTCATTTACAATTGCATAAAAAAACCCTTAGGAATAAATTTAACCAAGTAGTTAAAAGACCTATACTCGGAAAATTATAAGACAATGAAGGAGGAAACTCAAGAAGATACAAATAAATAAAAGCATATACTGTGCTCATGAACAGAAAGAATTAACATCATTAAAATGTCCATAATACCCAAAGCAATTTATAGATTCAATGCAATCTCTATCAAAATACCAATGGCATATTTCACTGAACTAGAACAAATATTTCAAAAATATATATGCAACCACGAAAGATCCCAAATAGCAATACAATCTTGAAAAAGAAGAAAAAAGTTGGAGGAATCACACTACCTGATATCGAACTATACCATAACATCATAGTAATCAAAACAGCATGGTATAAGCATAAACATAGACACATAGATCAATGAAACAGAATACAGTGCCCAAAAATGATCCCACACCTTGATGGTCAATTAATATTTGACAAAGGAGGCAAGAACATACAATGGGGTAAAGACAGTCTATTCAACAAACAGTACTGGGAAAATGGGACAAAAATGTGTGGGGGATAAAAATGAAACCAGACCATCTTCTTATACCACACACAACAATAAACTCAAAATTGGTTAAAGAATTAAATGTAAGACTCAAAACCATAAAAATCCTAGAAGAAAACATAAATAGTAAAATCTTGGACATTGCTCATAGCAATATTTTTTCTGATATATCTCCTCAGGCAAGGAAAACAAAATAAAAAATAAGAAATTGGAAGTACATCAAACTAAAAAGTTTTTGCACAACAAAGGAAACCATCAACAAAATGAAAAGACAACCCACAGAATGGGAGAATATATTCACTAATGATACATCTGGTAAGGGGTTAATACCCAAAATTTATAAAGAACTTAGAAAACCCAACACCAAAATAACAAACAATCCAAGTAAAAAAATGGGCAAAGAACCTGAATAGACACTTCTCCAAAGAGGACAGACAGCTGGCCAACAGACATGAAAAGATGCTTTAGGCCACCAGTCATCAGAGAAATGCAAATTAAAACCACAATGAGATACCACCTTACACATATCAGAATGGCTACCATCAATAAAGCAACAAACAACAAGTGATAGCAAGGATGTGGAAAAGGGGAACCCTGTGCACTGTTTGGTGGGGTTGCAGACTGGTATAACCACTGTGGAAAAAAAATATGTAATTTCCTCACAAGATTAGAAATGGAACTGCCTTATGAACTAGGAATTCCACTTCTGGGAACAAAGCAGAAGAAACTCAAAACACCGATTCAAAAGAATATATGCACCCCTATGTTAATTGTAACATTATTTACAACAGCTAAGATTTGGAAACAGTCCAAGTGCCCATCACTAAGATGAGTGGATAAAAAAGCTTGGTACATTTACACAATGATATACTACTCAGCTGTAAAAAAGAAGGAAATCTTTCTTACCTTTTGTAACAGCATGGATGGACCTGGGCAGTATTATGCTAAGCGAAATAAGCTAGTCAGTGAATCACAAATTCATATGATCTCACTTATATGTGTAATGTAATGAACAAAACAAACAAACAAAATAGAAACAGACTCATAGATACAGAAAACAAACCGACAGCTGGACACAGACAACAGCATGATGATTTCAAGAGGGACAGAGGGGTGAGGGAGGGAAAAGAGAGTAAAGGTGGGTAAATGGTAACAAAAAGAGACCTGACTTTGGATGGTGAACACACAATACAATATACAGATGATGTATTATATAATAGAATTGTATGCTTGAAACCAATACAATTTTATTAACCAATGTTACCTCAATAAAGTCAATGAAAATTTAAAAAATTAAGAAGAAAAAAATCCTGTTTTCATTTACTTCATGGATTAAAGGAATCCCTAGAATAGAATCTGAAATGCATCTTTAGTATGTCCAGCTAAATATCAGCTGAGAGGTGTCTTGGGATATATACTGATTCCTGGTACATTTACAGTGAAATGTGAATACAGAGAAACCCCAAAATTCCTTCTGTCTGTCTAACTTAAAAGCAGGAGAAGGAAGCTGCAATCAAGACTTGAAAAAAACGGACTTCCAGCCAAGATGGCAGTGTAGGTGGATACACTGTGCCTCCTCTCACAACCAAGATTAAGGACAACAAAAATACAGAACCAAAAAACCCAACTAGAACAGATAGAAAATTGAATTGTACAGAAGTCTGACAACGATTCACCCAGACCGGTAAGAGGGGCGGAGTTGGTGGCTGGCGGAGAGGGACTGCAGCAGGAAAAAGCACTGGCTAGAGGTCCCGGACGCACAGACAGTGATTGGCATACCCCAGGCGCACAGGTGGCGGTTACCTAGTGCGGGGAGGCAACGAGCAGATCAAGCGAGGTGCACAAGGCGGCTGACCACAGTCACACATTCGCACGCAGATAAACCAGGCGAAAACGGGTAGCAAGACAGACTGTGCAACGCAGGGCCCCAGAGCTGGGAAATAAAGCCTAAAAGCACCGATGGAAAACACTTGTGGGGGCTGAGGTACAGGGAGAGAATCCCAGCCTCACAGGAGAGTTCGTTAGAGAGACCCACAGGGTCCTAGAATGTACACAAGCCCACCCACACAGAAATCAGCACCAGAAGGGCCCAGTTTGCTTGGGGAAAGTGGCGGAAGGGACTGGAATCCAAGAGAGAGTGGAGTAAGTGCCATTGTTTCCTCTCAGATCCGCCCCCACATACAGCGTGACAACCCAGCAACTGGGCTGCCCCGCCCTGGTGAATACTTAAGGCTCCACCTCTCACTACATAACAGCCACGGCCAGACCCCCCCCCCAAAAAAAAATATGGCTCAAGCAGAAGAACAGATCAAAGCCCCAAAGCCAATACATCTAAGAGACCAAGAGATAGCCAACCTATCAGATACACAGTTCAAAGCACTGGTGGTCAGGATGCTCACAGAATTGGTTGATTTTGGTTGCAAATTAGATGAACAAATGAAGGCTATGCTAAGTGAAATAAAGGAAAACACACAGGGAACCAATAGTGATGGGAAGAAAACTGGGACTCAAGTCCATGATGTGGACCAGAAGGAAGAAACATTCAACCAGAACAGAATGAAGAAACATGAATTCAAAAAATGAGGAGAGGCTTGGGAATCTCCAGGACATCTTTAAATATTCCAACATACAAATTATAGAGGTACCAGAAGGAGAAGAGGAAGAGCAACAAGTGGAAAACTTATTTGAACAAATAATAAAGGAGAACTTCCCCAATCTGGCAAAGGAAATAGATTTCCAGGAAGTCCAGGAAGCTCAGAGAGTCCCAAAGGGGGACCCAAGGAGGAACACACCAAGGCACATTATAATTACATTAGCCAAGATTAAAATGAAGGAGAGAATTCTAGAAGCAGCAAGGGATAAGGGGACAGTCACCTACAAAGGAGTTCCCATCAGACTGTCAGCTGATTTCTCAAAAGAGACCTTACAGGCAAGAAGGGGCTGGAAAGAGGTATTCCAAGTCATGAAAGTCAAGGACCAACATCCAAGATTGCTCTATTCAGCAAAGCTTTAATTTAGAATGGAAGGGAAGATAAAGTGCTTTTCAGATAAGGTCAAGTTAAAGGAGTTCATCATCACCAAGCCCTTATTATATGAAATGTTAAAGGGACTTACCTAAGAAAAAGAAGATAAAAAATATCATAGTAGAAAGACAGCAAACTCATAGATATTAACAACCACACCTAAAACAAAAGCAAGCTAAGCAAACAATAGAACAGGAACAGATACACAGAAAGGGAGATCACATGGAGGGTTAGCAACAGGGGAGTGGGAGGAGGAGAGGGGGGACAAGGTACATAGAACAAGTAGCATAGATGGTAGGTAGAAAATAGATAGGGGGAGGGCAAGAATAGTGTGGGAAAAGTAGAAAATAAAGAACTTACGACACATGGACATGAACTAAAGGGGGGAATGTGTGTGGGAGGGGGTGTGCAGGGTGGAGGGGAATGATGAGGGAGAAATGGGACAACTGTAATAGCATAATCAATAAAATATAATTAAAAAAAAGACTTGAGAAAAACAAGTTTGACAATGTCTCAACTCAGGGCTTCAGTGGCAGGTGCTAATGTAATGTAGATAGTGTCCTCCCCAAAATAGGTTTCATTTGTGAATCTGAAGGCTTTAGAAATAAAACTAGATAAGCCTACTACTCAAGAGGAGAGGACTACTAAGCAAAGCTACAAGGTTCAGCATGGGGTATATAACCTTACTTTTGTTACCTCTATAAAAGGAATACTATCCCTAATTCCCAACCTAGTTCTTTTAGGTTTACTGCTCTTTTTGTTTACTGCTCTTTTACTGGAGAATATCAGCAAAATATTAGGATTTTGGCACGATGCAACATCATACTTTGTAATGTTCCATTCAATAAGGCAGCCTAACTCAGACTAAGATTAGTGAAAGATGCAGGCACATAAGAAAGCCATTAAAGAAAGTTTTTTGTTTACTATCTCAAAGTGCTGGCTAAGTGTTAAGGTTTTAGAATTTTCAATTTCTGTTAGGATCAATACCTATTGACTCATTTTCTGTTATAAGACCTGATATAGGACAGAAATTTTGTGATTTCAGTTCCAAGGATCACTCTTCTTCAAAAGCTTATTTGCATTGAAGACTAGATTATATCATCTAATTTTTCAAGAGAAAGCCACATTCTTCCCAAGTAGTCCCTGGTCAATAACTGAACACAAGGGAGTCTTAGGACCTAGTTACTTCTGCCCAATAAGAAACTTCTCTCCTAATAGGCAATCTTTTCCTCCAGGGTTCCCCACTGAACTGGCTGAGACTCTGACAGGTCTGTATCAGGATCTAACCACATTCCTGTCCTTTAGCTTCTGTGCCCTTGTCTTTCACAGGTACTAACCCTCAAACACCACTTGCAGGTAATCCAACTGACACAAAAGCCTTTCTAACAAAATTTAAAGTACATATACCCTACTGCCCAATAATGTCATTTTTATGTATGTAAACCAAAGAAAATCCTATATATATGGCTAAAAAACAGTACAAAGATCTTCACTACAGTATTACTTACAATAGTGAAAAAAACCTAAATATCAACAGAAGAATAGTTAAGTAAATTATGGTACATGTATACCATAGAATACTAAAGAGAATGAGATAGTTCTGTGCCTAATGATATAGAAAGATCTCCCAGACATTGTGAGAAAAAAGCAGACTGCAGAACAATGTGTATCATGAGATTCATTTATTTAAAAATATACAGGGCCTGGTAGAAGTAACGCCTGTTTGAGTGTGGTTGGTAGGGTAACAATAAGGATGCAGTAATTTATAGTTTTAAACATTTCACCTAAAATGTCATATGGTATGCTTGAGTGTGATACTGTTATGTTACAGAATCATGTGCTTATGATTTTGTAATAAAAAAGGGGCATTATTTGTGCCAGACCTTGTATATATTTATGTAAGTACACATATATGTAAATGCACAGGAAACTAAGAGTAGGTACTTCTGGAAAGGATCAAGTGGGGGGTGCAAAAGGTAGAGATGGACAAGAAGTCCTGCAGTTTTACTTTTCATTTTAAAATTTAGAATGCATTCATATGTATTTGATCCTCATTATTTGCAGATTCCATACCTGTAAATAGAACCAATCACTACAGATTAACTGTAACTCCCAAATCATTAGTTGGGGCACTTTGGTGGTCACTTGTGGACACAATGCATGTGCATGCAGAGTGACAAAAAATTTTAGTATGACACACACATTTCTGGCTGAAGTCAAACCAGGTGACATTCTGCCTTGTTTCAACTCTCCTATAGTAAAGAAGTATCCTTTCTGTGGTTTGTTTATGCATTACTTTTTGCATTTTTGTGTTTTTTGCTGATGATGTCCCTGTTTCAAATGGCCTCTAAGTGTAGTGCTGAAGTGTTGTCTAGTGTCCTAACAGAAAGAAGGCTGTGATGTGCCTTCCAGGGAAAGTATGTGTGGGAGATAAGGTTTGTTCAGACAAGAGTTATAGTGCTATTGACACTACACCATGTTATTATTAATATATAATATTATTATATATTAATGTCATTGATTCAATGGTAATGAAACAATATATATTAAATAAGGTGTCTTTAAACAGAAATGCATAAGACTAAGTTATGTATTGACTGGTTGACAAAATGTGAACAGGGGCTGTAGAAACCTAAGCCCCATATTTGCTCTTGGGGCAATGGTGTAGTCAGTATTTACTAATCCAGCATTCATAAAGACTTTATAGAACTTAACTAGCACATAAGAATCAAGTGTATTATTCCAAGTCTAAAAAAAAAAAAGAGCAAGAGCTATGTTAGCCAGAGTCCTTTAAAAAATAGAGCAGTAAGCCCTAGCCAGTGTGCCTCAGTTGGATGGCATTTCATACCATGTACTGAAAGGTCATGGATTCCATCCCTGATCAGGGCACATGCCTAGGTTGTGGGTCTGGTCCCTGGTCAGAATACAAACAAGAGCCAACCAATCCATGTTTCTCTCTTGCATGGGTATTTCTCTCTCCCCTCTCCCTTCCTCTCTCTAAAATCAATAAATGTATCCTTGGGCAAGGATTAAAAACATTTTTTTCAATAAAGTCATCAATAGGGGTTTAAAGTGTCCTTTTAGCTCTCATGTGCATGCAAATTCTACATCCCTCAGCTGCCTACTTTTCATGGTGATGATACAGCTATTTGAACTTTTCTTAACTCGAATTTTTCTTCACAAGTCTCCCTCCCCTAAAGGAATTAAAGAAGTCAAAATGAGTTACTACTAACACTCAGGTTGATCCAAAAAGATTTAAGATTTCCATAAACAATCCATGGGGATGACAGCCACTAGCCACATGTGGCTTGTAGTACTTGAAATAGATCTGTTATAAAAAAAATGTTTTCAGAAACACTAATTAAAGTCTTTTAAGTTTACTGTCACTCTTTCATCATAGGAAATCTTTTAAACAAATGCACAGAGCAGAAACATTTCTATTTTCAGGATCAAGTAATTAATTAACCATTTTTATCAGTTCCCGAATATTTTTACTACCCATCAGGGCCTTCACAGACAATATAATACATATTATTTATAAGAGATCTAGCCCAACTATTGCCCTTCTTATGCTTCTCTCACTCTGGGAAAGTGACAGCAGAAAACACATTGCATTTTTTTCTAAAATATCCAAATTTCACACTATGAATTAACTACAAACATATTAGAACCTTTACTGTGTATAAGAGCCTTTAGAGACAAGCTAATTCTTTCCATTCACTTAGTTACATTACTGCTATTAAACATAAGCTCATCAGATAATGCAGAATAACTTGCAAGCTTCTTGGAAAGTTATCCTTAACAGGAGGACCAAAGGCAGCACAGAATAGTGGTTAAGAGCATAGTAAACTACAGACCAGGTCTGACTGGGGTTCTTTAACTTTGGGGAAGTGTGCCTCACTTCCTTCATCTGTAAAATGGGGATAATAAATTAGACCTACCTCATAGGGTTGTTGGTAAGATTAAGTGAGTTTAGTTTTGCAAAAAGTCTTGGCTGGCTTAAAAAGTTAGTTACTGTCACTATTAATATTGGGGCGGCATGACAATAATACAAACAAAATACACTGGCTATCTACTGTGGGGCACAGGTAATTAAACTATCACATATTCTTTCAATGGGTTGTATTTTTTACAACTATTTTCTATACTATTTTAATACAAATGACATATCAGATTTTTCCAAACTTACCAAATTGACCTTACCTTTGAAACAATTCCCCTTGTAAGTTCAACTATCAGTACATACAACCATCTAGACTTTTATCAGATTCTGTACCTAAGACTTAAAAATAACAAACAACCCAACTTTACTGTGTGGCAGGGAAGAAGAAACTGGTCTTGAATCAAGACATAATTATGAATTCTTCTAAATTGAATAGCAGGAGTAATGTATGCTAGTCCTGTTCAAATTTTTAATTGATGAATTTTAATTTTCAGAAAACATTAGGCTTTCCCAGGTAACTCCTGGGATATCTGGCATGATGGTTGAATAAATGCTCAGTAAATATCAATTGATAAAGAATAGGAAGATGAAACAAGTATTCGAAAACAGTCTGAAAAGAGATAAGCATCCACATGAGCAATGTAAAGATACATATCTAAGGAAAAACAATCCCTCTTATTTATGTCATATGATAGCAAAGCAGGAATGCAAATATATTGCTGTAGCTATAAGACAAAGTCTGGGTACCAATAAATACAAACAAAAAACTTTAAATTCCTACTATGCATAATTCATTTGTCCTCATAAAAAATGTGCACTTCTATATGTTATCCTAGGAATCTAAAGGCCTCAAGGTCTAAAAGAGTTAGAAGAAAGGTCATAGGAACAAATGAAGAACTTCTCATTTAATAAATTCCTAAGACTGCATTTCTTCAATTATTTATCTGTACTGGGCAATACATTGTTTTCAATTAGATATTACTGAGTAATCAATAGTCCTACTGTTATTTTATTTTATGCATAAGGAAGATAATTGGCTGGACCATACCCTACCCATGCAGCACGGTGTCATATAAGGAACAGGAATGTGAAATGAGGGAGATGGGTTTGACTTCCAGCACTCCAGGTTCCTTGCACTATGACTTTGGCAATCAGGGCAATTGAGGCATCTGAGCCTCTGTTTCCTCATTTGTAAATAGAGCTGTTCTATATGTATCTTAGAGTTGAAAGTATTAAGATATGTGTAGGATAAACAGCATAGTGTTAAGTATTCCTTCCCACTTAATTCTAACTGATTTCTACTTAACAAAACCTGGAGAAAACTGAACAGGTTCGTTTCCTTTACCCTAGTGCAGAGTCCTGAATTCACTTGGTGGTACCTTCTGGTGCTAGATGAAAGTAAATGCCCTCCACAGGGCTGGGTTTAGAAACACCAATCTGTAAAATGATGGTAAGCACCACGTGAATTGTGATGAAAATCCATAAGAACTTGAAAACTGTGAAGAGAAAAAATGTAAATATCTTGTAGCAATCATAGGAAGTATTCTTTTGAGTTGAAAGTTAGGTAGACTTTAAATACTTTATGCAGGCATTCCATGAAGTAGGGCAGGCTAAAAGCACCAAAAGGGATTTCAAGTAAATGTATAGATGATAGAGCTATGGTGAATCAACAAGAGAAGATACATGTTTTCAGGACTATTCCTCATGTTGAAAAATGTCTGGGAACTGCTCACTGGGTTGGCCAGTCATACCACCTAACTTAACAGAAGCCCAATATGCTCAGCACTGTATTTGCAGCAATCCCCACAGCAACTGTTTCAGAACTTTTCACACTCCAAATTCTCTTATGTCATCCTGGAGTAGATAACCTTTCTGCCCACTTAAAGGAAAAAATCAAGGTCTTGCAAATGAAGTGACCTCATCTGCCATCCTCTACACCTGAAAACCTCTCTAAGGCTCACTTCATCATCTCAAAATGTCTCTGTACCATCCTTCCTACTTGTTCTTAAAAAGCTGACCTCCTTCCAAAGCATAATCTTTAATCATTTAAATGATCATTTAAAGGATCCCTAATCATTTTTAAAAATCTAATTCCCTTTCCACCCTTTTCTTCAATTACTCCCTGGACCAGTGCTGGGAGTGTGGTCTTGTATTTACCATATTTTGCCATGTATAATGCATAGTTTTATACCTAAATTTTTGAGGAAAAAATAAGGGTGCACATTATATATGGTATAATGATGACCATGGCCAACCCATGTATAATGTGCAGCAAAACGTGGGTGCACATTATACACAGCAAAATATGGTAACTACTATACATCAGATTCTCCTGGATGTGTGTGCATGATGGGAAAGGGGGGATTACTTCTTTAAAAATGCTGATATCTATGCCCTGGCTAGGTACCTGTTGGTTAATGCATCGCCCTCATTGCTTCTTTTCCACTGGCTCTTTATTTCATTATCCACTCATTCCTCATACCTTTGTAATCTGACTTTCCATTTCTCTATGTAAATTGTTCTTCCAAGATCATTCTTGTCCTCTCAGTGTCTAAACCCAAAGATCTTTTCAGTACTCATTTTCTTCAGCTTTTCTGAAGCATGTAACATTGGTAGCTGTTTCCTTCTTTCTGGAACAAGCTCTGTCTTCGGTATCCTGAAACCACACTCCTGCTCTGGGGCTGCCTCTTCCATTTGGTTGGTGCTTTCCCCTTAAATGTTATGTCTGAAGGCTCTTTATTCTTTCCAGAATTTTAACCTCATCTTCCACCTGCCTGGGGTCCTATTGCTACTTTAAATACACAATATTCATGAAATATTGTGTATATTGGCAATATTGATCAAAAGGAAACAAACTTGCCTAAGGGCACTCAACCAAGTAAGTGACAGATTGGGTCACAAACAATAATAGAAGCTGCTACTTATAAACATTTATTAGGCGCCAAACTATGTGTTAAGGGACTCACTTGTTTGTCTCATTTAATCCTCATCACTGAAAGAGACAGATATAATTATAATTAGGAAACATATGATTAGGTGTGATTATGATTAGGAAACTGAAGCTTAGAGAAGGTTCAATAATCTGTCTATATCACTAAGAGGTCAAAACAGAATTAAAACAGATCTGTCTGACTTCAAAATCTGTTAGACCACTGTTTAGTTCACTCATGGCTTTCATCTATGTCACATGAGGCTAAGTCCAGTCCTGGATCAGCACAATGGTCTCCTTTTCCTACATCTCCATCCAGGCTACTGAACTGAGCTAGAAAAAATACATACACATAAACTGGGATTATTTTTTAAAAATGTATGCCCAATATGCCAAACTAGGTCCTCATTACAAACCAGAAATTTTTTATTTTCCTATCCAGCTCTACCAGCAGCTATCTCAACTTTTCCAGTCTCCTCAAACTTCCTATGTTTATCACCCCATTTTTCACTCCTAACAAATGGCTCCATCTGTTATCTCACCGAGAAAATATAAGCCATTATAAGTAAGTTCTCTCAGCTTTCTACCACTATATCTATAAATCAGCTTGACCTGCTTCATCTGTAATTCCTTTCTTGTTATAAAGGAAAATGGATCTTACCTCTTGAAGTCTATCCCTTTGCTATGCTCTGTCTACCACTGTTTGGTATCACCAGGGTCCGTGCTGAATCAAGAATTCCTTCTTAGTTAAACCCTCCATCTCTACTGACTCATTACCAACTCTTTTCTATTGTAAAAATGACCCACCCTAGATCCCACATTCTTCTCTAGTTAACTAACCACCCTCTACCTTCTACGGGCAAAATTCTATCTCCACTGCTGTTACTTTACCTACTAGTCATTTCTCACCCCACTGCAAACGAGGCTCTTACCCACACACTCCACTAAATCTTCTCTCACTGAGATTACTAACAATCTCTTTAAAACCAATGTATTTTTCAATTTCATCTTACTTCCTCTTTGATAACACTGCTGACCACCTTTTCCTTCTTGAAGACATTTTCTCCCCATGGCTTCCTCAGTATCAAGTTTTCTTTTGGTTCTTAAGTCTAGCTCTTTCTTAGCCTCCTAAAAATGTTGATATTCAGGATTCTGCCTCAGGTTCCACTAATCCTGCCCTCCTCATTCATTGTACACTTCCTGGGAAATACCATCCCTACCCATAGCTTCTAAGATCAATGATAGGCTGATGATTATTCTGTATCTTCAGTCCCAGTCTGATTTATGAGTTTCAGATTTATAAATTTACGTGCCTAGTAGGCATGGTCTCTGGTTTGACAACTTCTTCAAATTCAAAAATATTAAAATTTGGATTAATATTAAAATGGCCCCCTAATGAATGCTCTCACAATCAAATCCAAGGTATTCACATACCTTAAAAAGGTTCTTCAGAACAGCCTGGCAGTTTAAAAGGTTTTTTTATTTAATTTATTGATTTTAGAGAGAGGAAGTAGGAGGGAAGGAGAGAGGGAGAGAAACAGAGACTTGCCATTCTACTTATTCATACATCCACTGGTTGATTCCTGTATGTGCCCAGACCGGGGATCAAACCCACAACCTCTGCATTATCATAATGATTCTCTAACAAACTGAGCTACCTGGCCAGGGCAAGTTTGGTAGTTTCTTTAAAAACTAAACATGCTACTATACAACACAGCAACTGCATTCCTGGATGTTCACCCCAGAGAAATGAAAATTTAGGTTCATATAAAACCTGTACATGAACGCTCATAGCAGCTTTATTCATAACAGCCAAAAACTGGAATCAGCCCAGATGGACCTTTGCAGGGAAATGGTTAAACTCTGGTACATTTATATCATAGACTGTTACTCAGCAATAAAAAAGAATGACCTGCTGACACACCCAACTTGGATGTCTGACACTGACTGTGGTGGTGTTCATGTGAAATGACTACAGGCATAGCTTGGAGATGCTGTGGTTTAGTTCCAGATCATCACAATAAAGCTAGTGTTGCAATAAAGTGAGTTTTAATCTTTTTGTTGGGAAAGGGTCTTACCTTCAATTTGTAAAATATGTGTCATCTGTGAAGCACAACAAAACAAGAAATGCCTACACATAGGGGCTAAAACTGCAGAACTTATTAATATATAAACACAAATGAGTACAAGTAAAATAAGGAAATTTGAGTAAGATCTGTGGAATGCATCAATGTCAATAACCTGGCTATGATATTATAGTATAGTTTTGCAAAACTGTTACCTTAGGGCTAGGACTAGAAATGAACTTCATCAACCTGATAAGCAGTATATAAAAAAAACCCCACAACTAATATACTTAATGGATAAAGACTGAATGCTTTCCCTTGAAGATCAGGAATAAGACAAGGGTGCCTGTTCTTGCCACTTATATTTAATACTGCCCTGGAGGTTCTAGCCAAGGCAATTAGGCAATAAAAAGAAATCCATTAAAACACTATTAGAACTAATAAGTGACTTTAAAAGATTGCAGAATATAAGATCAATATACAAGAGTTCATTATATTTCCATACACTAGTAATAACACACTGAAAATTAAGAAGGTAAAGCATTTACAATAAGAGCAAAAATAATAAAACACCCAGGAATAAATTTAACAAAATAAGTGGGAACTTTTGGTTTCTGGTCCAGCATATAAGGCATTTAGAAGCTGTCATTATCACCCAAAGAATAAGAAAGATGCTGAACAAAGTGAGTACCAACAACTCTTAGATCCATCTGAGAACAGAGTTCTTACAGGAGAACTCTATGGAGTTCTCAACCTTGCTTCCAAACTGGTGCATACCAAGAATCACAACTTACAGGAACAGAAATCTAGAAACCTTTTGTGGGAATATCAGGGTAGTAAACACTAAACTACCTGGTGAATTCTTGGAAGCTCAGTGTGGTCAAGTTTGAAAGTTAAAAATTCCAGGGAAGGGAGTCCAGTCTTTGGGGTTTCACATACTTTTGTGAGTTTTACCCCCAGGAGTTCTAGTAGGTTCTCACAGTGAACAAATATTGAAGATAAATGTCCCATTTTTCCAGCAGGGGAACAGGAAAACAGCTATTTCGATATAAGCCCAGAGTATTCTGTTCTTAAAGAGTCTTGGCCCGAAACTATTTCACCAGATCTTAACTGACTAAAGTTTTACTAGAGCCTAATGGAACTGGAGAAAGGGAAATAACCAACTCCAGCCTTCTTTAGCCTTTCTGTCTCATCTAAGGAGAGTAGGGGGACTGAGAAACACTTGTGAAGGTAACAGGCCTGGGACACAAGCTCACTATAAAAGGCTGTGACTTAATCTGAAGTGTAGAATGTTTCATACCTTACCAACACATATGTGGGCCTCCTGTATAACAACAGGGGAATACAACTCATAGAACTGCATGTGTCAGATCTTGCTTAAAAAGTCTCTAGACAATCAAGAAGATAAGGGAGACAACAGAAAAAAAGACACTACAGGAAATTTTAGCCACTGACACTACAGCCACAGCAAACAGTCAGATAAACATAAAGGCCTATTTACATCAGTTCATTTTACCCAGTATATTATGCCTGGCTTTCAACAAAAAAATTTTAAATATACTAAAAAGTACCCTAGCCAGGTGGCTCAGTTGGCTGGAGCATCATCCTGTTCACCAAAAACTTGCAGGTTTGATCCTTGGTCAGGGTACATACTAAAGGCAACCCAACTGATGTTTTTCTCTTACATCGATATTTCTCTCTCTTAATCTCTCTCTCGTCCCCTTCCTCTCTAAAATCATATCCTTGGATGAGGATTTAAAAAAAATCTGTGCACGCGTGTGCGCGCACACACACACAGTCATGTCTAGAAGGTATTCAGCAATAGAGACATTTATTGGAGAGGATACAAGACACACAAAAAAATTGTACATAAGACAGTAATACCTCAGCCCCCTTCCAAGTAGGCACCTTGAGACCTCACATAGTTCTCCTAATTGCTGTCAGCTGCCCTATCATATATTCCTGAATTTCATCCATGGTCTGAAATCTCTTCCCTTTCAAAGGTGATTTTAGTTTTTTGGGGAAAGCCAGAAGTTGTGGGGCAGCAAATCTGGGCTGTAGGGGGGCTGAATCACCTGGGTGATTTGATGTTTTGCCAAAAAATTGCATGAGACATGATGTGTGAGCAGGCGCATTGTCATGATGAAGCTGCCAATCACCAATTGCCCACAGCTGTAGCCTTCTGCATCATCTGAATAGTTTCTGTAGAGGAACCTTCAAGCTTAATGCATAATTTGATGCAGATTGCTCAAACTTGCTCTACTTGCTCAGTCATTTTGAATGAAATGGCCACATAGTACATATGTTCACTCAGCAGCATCTACCACCTCTGCTGATGAGTACAGTGAAGCCTTCACTGTTCATGCATGTGCATTCCAGTCCACTCTCCTTGGCTGCCAGGTTATATCAATGTCACACAAGCCATTCTCATTATATTAATAACAGCTGGACTTTTTCTGGACAGATTATACACACACACACACACACACACACACACACAAACACACACTAAAAAGATTAAAAATACAGTTTAAGAAGAGAACAGACTTCCGGCCAAGATGGAGGCATAAATGGACATACTGTGCCTCCTCACACAACCAAAATTAAGGACAACAAAGATTTAGAAAAAGAAAACAACCAAAACTCATAGAAAATTGAGCTGTACGGAACTCCAACAACCATTCATCCAGACCGATAAGAGGGGTGGAGTCACGGCAGGAAAAAGCAGAGGTGTGGACTGGGCATGCAGGCAGCAGCGGCTGGCAGATCATAGGCACACAGGTGGCAGCTAGCAGACCCCAGGGGCACAGGCGGCGGCTAGCAGACCCTGGGCACGGGGTGGCAACTGTGCAGACCCAGTGAGGCCATGCAAGGTGGCTGGCTGACCAGGTGGACCCACATTTGTGTGCAGATAATCCAGAAGGGGCGGAAGGGACTGGAATCCGAGAGAGAGCAGAGCAAACGCCTTTGTTCCCTCTCGGACCCTGCCCCCCACATACAGCGTCACTACCCAGCGACTGGGCTGCCCCGCCCTGGGGAACACCTAAGGCTCCACCCCTCACTACATAACAGCTGTGACTAGACCAAAACAAACAAACAAACAAAAAACCCCAAACAGAAACAAAAATGGCTCAAACCGGAGACCAAATCAAAGCCTCAGAGCCAATACATCTAAGCGACAAAGAGATAGCCAACCTATCGGATGCACAGTTCAAAGCCCTGGTGATCAGGATGCTCACAGAATTGGTTGATTTTGCTAACAAATTAGATGAAAAAATGGAGGCTACATAAGTGAAATGAAGCAAAACGCACAGGGAACCAACAGAGATGGGAGGAAAACTAGGACTCAGATCAATGGAATGGACCAGAAGGAAAAAAAAAAAAAAAAAAAAAAAAAAAAAAAAAAAAAAAAAAAAAAAAAAAAAAAAAAAAAAAAAAAAAAAAAAAAAAAAAAAAAAAAAAAAAAAAAAAAAAAAAAAAACAACCAAACAGAAAAGAAGGAAGAAACAAGAATTCAAAAAAATAAGGAGAGGCTTAGGAACCTCCAGGACATTGTTAAACATCCCAACATCCGAATTATAGGGGTACCAGAAGGGGAAGAGGAAGAGCAACAAGTGGAAAACTTATTTGAACAAATAATAAAGGAGAACTTTCCCAATCTGGCAAAGGAAATAGACTTCCAGAAAGTCCAGGAAGCTCAGAGTCCCAAAGAAGGTGGACCCAAGGAGGAACATACCAAGGCACATCATCACTACATTAGCCAAGATTAAAATGAAGGAGAAAATTCTAGAAGCAGCAAGGGATAAGGAGACAGACACCTACAAAGGAGTTCCCATCAGACTGTCAGCTGATTTCTCAAAAGAGACCTTCCAGGCAAGAAGGGGCTGGAAAGAGGTATTCCAAGTCATGAAAGTCAAGGACCTACATCCAAGATTGCTCTATCCAGTGAAGCTGTCATTTAGAATGGAAGGGCGGATAAAGTGCTTCTCAGATAAGGTCAAATTAAAGGAGTTGATCATCACCAAGCCCTTATTATATGAAATGTTAAAGGGACTTTCCTAAGAAAAAGAAGATAAAAAATATGAATAGTAAAAAGACAGCAAACTCTCAGGTATTAACAACCACACCTAAAACAAAAGCCAACTAAGCAAACCACTACAACAGGAACAGAAACACAGAAATGTAGATTACATGGAGGGTTAACAACAGAGGAGTGGGAGGAGAAGAGATGGGGAAAAGGTACAGAGAATAAGTAGCATAGACAGTAGGTAGAAAATAGACAGGGGGAGGGCAAGAATAGTGTGGGAAATGTAGAAGCTAAAGAACTTATGACACATGGACATGAACTAAAGGGGGGGAATGTGGGTGGGAGGGGGTGTGCAGGATGGAGGGGAATGATGAGGAAAAAATGGGACAACTGTAATAGCATAACCAATAAAATATATTTAAAAAAAAGAGAACAAACATCAGAAGCAGACTCTAATATAGCACAGACACTGGAATTGTTAGAGTGGGAATTTAAAACAACTATGATTAATATGCTAAGGGCTCTAATGAAAAAAGTGGACAACATGCAAAAACAGAGGAGCAATATAAGCAGAGAGATGGAAACTCTAAGTAAGAATTAAAGGAAATGCTAGAAATCAAAGACATTTTAACAGAAATAAAGAATGTCTTCAATTGGCTCATCAACACACTACAACACAACTATCTTCAGCACAGCTGAAGGAAGAATCAGTGCACTGGAAGAAATGTCAATAGAAACTTCCAAAACTGAAATGTAAGAGAAAAAATAATGAAAAAGACAGAACAGGATATTCAAGGACAGGAGGATAACTGCAATACCAAAAGGAGAAGAAAGAGAAAAAGGAACAGAAGACCTATTTAAGGGAATAATGACTGAAAACTTTCCAAAATTAATGACAGGCATCAACCACAGATCCAGGAATTTCAGGACACCAAGTAGGGTAAGTGCCAAAAAAAATACATGTAGGCATATCATAGCATATTTAAACTGAAGAAAATCAAAGAGAAAAAAGAAATCTTAAAAAAAGCCGGAGGGGGGTGGGTGGAGAAAGAAAGAAAGGAAGAAAGAGAGAAAGAAGAAGAAAAACCTTATCTACAGAGGAGGCAAGGATAAGAATCACATCAGACACCATACAAAAACAGAATGGAGTGAAATATTTGAAGTGTTGAAAGAAAAAAAGTACACCAGGTAGAAATGTTTCCAGTAAAATTATTCTTCAAAGGTGAAGAGAAAAAAGACTTTCTCAGACAAAAGAAAATTGAGAGAATTTTTCACCAGTAGACTTGCCTTATAAGAACTATTAAAAGAATTTCTTCAGAAAGAAGGAAATTATATAGGTCAGAAATTTAGATCTACATAAACAAAGGAAGAGCATTAGAGAAGGAATACATGAAGGTAAAATACAATCTTTTGTTTTTCTTATTGATAATTAATCCAATGGATAATGGCTGAAAATAGCAACAATGTATTCAGTGATTACAGTTTATGCAGCAGCACTGTTATAAGAAATGATAGGGAGGAACTGGGAATTAAACAATCATTGCAATAAGGCAGCTGCACTACCTAAGAAGTGGCATAGTGTAATTTGAATAAGGACTTAGATTAATTGTAAAGATATACTGCAAACTCAACGTCAACCACTAAAAATGTTTTTTAAAGTACAATATGTAAACAACGAACATCACCAACTGTTGAAATTAATGAAGATTTAAATGAATGGTAAGACTTTCCATACTCATGGATTGTAAGGCTTAAGACAGTACTTCCCAAATTGATCTACAGATTGTGATCCTATCAAAAACTCAGCTGGGTTTTCACCCCTCTGGTGGTTTTGTTGCAGAAATTTGACAAGCTGATCCTGAAGTTCATATGGAAATACAAGAACTCAAATAGCTACAAAAACCTTGAATAAGAACAAAGCTGGAGGACTTCTGCTTCTTGACTTCAAAACCTACTATAAAGCTATATAGCAATCGAGATGGTATAGCAATAGCAAAGGACAGGCATATAGATCAATAAACCTCCACATTTATGATTAGTTTACTTTCAATAAGGGTGCCAAGACTATTCATTTGGAAAAGAAGAGTCTTTTCCAACAAGCAGTGGTGGGACAATTGGATTTTCACATGCGAAAGAATGAATTTGGACCCTTACTTCACAGCTTACACAAAAATTACCTCAAAATGGGCAAGAGGTCTAAATTGTAAGAGCTAAAACTCCTAAAAGAAAATGTAGTTGATCTGAAGATAGTGGTGAGATAGATGAGAGTGGAGCCCAGTTTGCCTTGTGCCCAGCTGGAACACTAGCTGATCTTCTGAGGAACAGAGTGAACAGCCAATGGAGTCCCACCTTACATGAAGTTTGGAGGCCAAAAATTGTAGAGGACATTGAAAAACAGATGGTGAGGAGATTGCGCTGGGACACTAAGGTCCCTGGGATCTGTGCAGGTACCAAGGCTGCTGCGGCCCCTGGCCCTTCACCTGCTGCAGGATATGGGGAGGAGAGTCAGATCACCAGCTCCTTCCCCTACCAGAGCAGGGAGGGCACTTGGCAACAGGAGGGACCTGGATACTGGAAGTCGCTGGGAAGAATAGAGACTAAGTGGGAGACATACAGAGGTGGTGTGCACCCACTGGTAATGTGGTGCCGGCTAGGTCATTACCAGAGAAACTGGGGAGCTGGGCAACACCTTGAGAAGGGAGAAGAGTTGGGCTGTGTTGGACCCTGACCTGAATAGTCTCCAGTCTGGTTAGAAAGTTGGGCTGTGTGAAAAGCTGGGCACTTGTTAACAATGGCGGGCTTACACAAGAGGCTTTTACTCAAGAAAAAGTCTCTCAGCCACTTTTTAAGGAACTCTGGTGCAACAGCCGGCAGGCTTGCACTGCTCACCCAGCAGCTGATTCGCCCAGAAGTTGATTTGGGCCACTTACCCATGCTTGACTCTGGCTGGCCACCAGGCCGGCAGCTGAGTCGTACCACTTGCCAGGAGGCTGACTAGTGCCACGCACCCTGCAGCTGATTGGCGCTGCTTGCCTGGCATTGGGCTCTGGCCATGGTGGGCTCGCAAAGAGCAAGGAGGAGGCGCACCACACAGAACTCAATAAACTGGTGGATTAAAGGCCCAGGCCTGGCACAAATGGACAGTGGGGCCCAACAGCTCATGGAGGACCTGGGCTGGAAGCTAGGACACTGCTAATATTGCTGCCTGGACCTGGCCCGCATCCTCACAAAATCATAGCAAGTAAAAAAAGTGAAGCCCAGCCCCTTCCTCCTGCTGCATCCAGGAAGACCAGCAGAACTTGTTCAGCTGGTTTAAAGTCAGCAAGAGGCTTACTTTTTCTTTCTTCTCTTTTTTTTCTTCCCCAAAGTAGTACAATAATACCTGGAAGTGGGAAAGGGCCAGAGGCAGATCCAAAGAGGGAGCACAAGGCTAACCCCAACAACTGAGAAACATACAAATTTCACTTTGCTATCCCACAGAACTGGCATTTTATTGTTTATTTGTATTATTACTATTTTTCATTATTTTTACTTTTATTTCTATTTTTTATTTCCCTTCTTTCTGTTTAGTTTTCTTCCTTTTATTTTTCTGTTTAATTGCATTGTTTGACAGGTTTTGTTTATTCTCTTTCATAGAGTATTTTTAATTTTCCATCTTTCATTTCACTTGTGTTCCACTAGCACACTACTCTGGTCCTGTACTTCCTATTCTTCTTAATCAGATAGCATAGATTCTGTCATATGATTGTTGCTCCACTACTACTGTAAATAATTGCTGTTCCATATAATTGTAAATACTACACAGGACCCCTCCTGGATGTCAGCTCACTTCACTGTTTCCTGAACTTTATTATTGCTGTGCTTAACTTTATTCTCTTGCACACTACACCTATTTTCTATCCTTTACTCTCACTTTATGTCATAATCTGATCTTCCACAAGCTCACTGCTTTCTAGATCCAACTGATGATCCTGCCCCGCACAACAAGAGTCTTACCTTTTTCCACCCTTTCTAAAAAGTGGCTTATTTGAGTGAAATATCATGGTAAACAATATACATATCTCAATGATCTGATATCTCTTCTTTATGGTTTCGTACTTTAAATACCACAGGATACACTCCCACTATGTTAAACCATTTTGTCTCCCCCCTCCAACTGATCACAAAAAAGAGTAGGTGGAAGTTGTGAACACCAGTATACCTGCTGGAAGAGGAAACATACCCACAAAGGAACCACCAACAGACAACAATGGAAGAAAGTGAAGGAAGGAGTGGAAACCACACCAACCTCCAACCAGGACCTACCTGGAAATACAACTAAATGGTGGAGAAATTACCCAGAACAAACAACTGAACAAGAGTGAGAGAGAAACATCAAAACCTAGTACACACAGAAGAACCAGCTTCAACACAACCTGTCCACACCTGCACAACAGAATACAAGATAAGGTAGACAGAGCAACCCTCAGTTAACCACCTGGAAGAAAGGACCCACCAAATAAAGACCCAACAACAATCAAAACCCAAAGACATACAGAGATCCAATATAAATGACAGACCAAGACCAGTAAGCTCAAGAGATCAAGGAGAATGCACCACTGAATCTCATAGGTCTTCTACCATAGAAGTACACACCATAAACCCATGGAGTCAAAACAGATCAATTTAAGAAGCAGAGACTAACAAGAAGAGTCTCACAAACAATGTGAAGACAAACAATCCCCAAATGAAAGGAAAGGAGGAAGCCTCAGAAAGAATGCTAAATGAAATAGAGGCAACTCAACTATCAGATATTGAGTTCAAAGCAGTGGTTATCAGGACGCTCAATGAGCTCATAGAGAATTACCAAAAACTATAGGGAAACTATGATGAAGTCACTGCAAACTATAGCAACATGACAAAGGAAATACAAACTATTAATAAGGTCTAAGAGGAAATGAAGAATACAATTTCTGAACTGAAAACACAGTAGAAGGAATAAAAAGCAGGCTCAATGAAGCAGAGGATAGGATCAGGAGCTGCAGGACAAGGTAGAAAAAAACGAGAAAGAGCAAGCAAAAGGAAAGAGGCTTGGAAGGAACTTATAGGGGTTAAGGGAAATGCAGGACAACATGAAACGTAATAATATCCATATAATACGAATACCAGAAGGAGAAGAAGAGGAGCAAGGGATACAAAACCTGTTTGAAAAGGTAATGATGGAAAACTTCCCTAATTTGATGAGAGAAAAAGTCACACAAATCCAGGAAACACAGAGAGTCCCAATCAAGAGGAACCCAAAGAGACCAACTTCAAGACACATCATAATTAAAATGGCAAAATTCCAAGACAAAGAGAATCTTAAAGGCAGCAAGGGAAAAACAGGAAGTAACATACAAGCAAGTGCTGATAAGGCTAGCAGCTGCCTTCTCAATGGAAACGCTCCAAGCCAGAAGAGATTGGCAAGATACTCCAAGTAAGGAGAACTAGAGGCCTGCAACCAAGGCTACTTTACCCAGAAAGGCTCTCAATCAAGATGGAAGGCCAAATAAGGAGCTTCCCAGACAAAGTAAGTCTAAAAGAATACATCTCCACTAACCAGCACTGCAAGAGATGATAATGGGTCTGTTTTAACAACAGGAAGATAAACAGTGAAAGTAAGAGGAACACAAGAGCGAAAAAATGACAATAAAAGGTACCTATCAATAATAACCTTATATGTAAATGGATTAAATGCCCAAGTCAAAACACAGAACAGCTGAATGGATAAGAAAGCATGACCCACACATATGCTGCCTAAAAGACACTCACTTCAGAACAAAACACCTACACAGACTGAAAGTGAAAGGAGATAAACAAATATTCCAAACAAATGGATAAGAAAAAAAGCCAGGGTAGCCATACTCATATTGAACAAATAGAGTTCAAAAAAAAGAGCCATAAAAAAGAAACCCAGAAGGTTACATTGTAATACTCAAGGGAACGATCCATCAAAAAGACATAAACATTGTAAATATATATGCACCCAACATAGGAGCACCCAAATACATAAAGAAAATCTTGGAGGACTTCAAGAAAGATACTGACAGCAACACAGTAATAGCAGGGAATTTTAACACCCCACTGTCAAAAATGGACAGATCTTCCAAAGAAAATATCAACGAAAATATTGTGGCACTGAACAATGCCCTTGATCAAATGGACTTAACTGGTATATGTAGAGACTTTCATCCCAAAGAAGCACAATACACATTCTTTTTAAATGCACATGGAACATATCATATCAAGCATTTTCTCTGACCACAAGAGACTGAAACTAGAAACTAACCTCAAGGAAAAAAACTCCAAACACTCAAAGTCATGGAGATTGAACAGCATGCAGTTTAACAATGAATGGGTCAAGAATGAGATTAGGAAAGAAATAAAAATAGAAACAAATAAAAATGAACAACCCAAAACTTATGGGACACAGCCAAGGCAGTCCTCAGAGGGAAGTTCACAGCGACACAGGCCTATCTAAAAAAGATAGAAACATTTCAAATAAACAATTTAATCCTACATCTACAAGAACAGGAGGAACAACAACAAACACAGCCCAGAGCAAGTAGAAGGAAGGAAATAACCAAGATCAGAGGAGAATTAAATGACATAGAAACTAAAAGGACAATTCCAAGGATCAATGAATCCAGTAGCTGGTTCTTTGCAAAGATAAAGAAAATCAACAAGCCTTTAAGAAGACTTATCAAGAAAAAAAGAGAGAGGACCCAAATAAACACAATCACAAATGAAAGAGGAGAGATTACAACCGATACCACAGAAATACAAAGGATTGTAAGAAATTACTATGAAGAATTGTATGCCAAGAAATTTGAAAACCTAGGTGAAATGGGCAAGTTTCTAGAAAAATGTAATCTTCCAAAACTCAATGAAGCAGCAGAAAACCTGAAGAGACCAATAACAGCTGATAAAATTGAAGCAGTAATGAAAAAGCTTCCGACACACAAAATCCCTGGACTGGATGGTTTCACAAGAGAATTTTACAAAGCATTTAAGGAAGAGCTAACCTGCACCCTTCATAGATTATTCAAAAAAATTCAAGAAGATGGAAGACTCCCAAACTCTTTTTATGAAGCCAGCACCATCCTAACCCCCAAACTAGACAAAGACATAGCAAAGAAAGAAAACTTCAGGCCAATATCACTGATGAACATAGACGCTAAAATTCTAAACAAAATACTGGCAAACCGCATCCAGCAATATGTTAAAAAGATCATATGCCATGATCAAGTGGAATTCATTCCAGGGATGCAAGTATGGTATAATATACACAAATCAATAAACATAATACATCACATAAAACAAAAGGCAAAAAAAACACATGATCATATCAATACATGCAGGAAAAGCATTTAATATGGTGCAGCAACCGTTTATGATAAAAACACTTAGCAAAGTGGGAATAGGAGGAGAAGTTCTCAACATAATAAAGGCCATATATGAGAGACCTACAGCCAACATCATACTCAATGGGCAAAAAGTTAGATTCTGAGATTTCAAGACTTCCAGCCAAGATGGAAGCACAGGTAGACACACTGTGCCTCACTGCACAACCAAAAGAAGGAAACCAACAAATTTAAAAACAAAACAAAACAGAAACCCCCAAAACTGACAGGAAGTTGAACTGTATGGAAGTCTGAAGAACAAGGAGTTAAAGAACAAACATTCCTCCAGACCAGCAGGAGGGGCGGAGAGAGGCAGCCAGGCAAAGAGGAGTCCTGACATGGAGGTGGGTGGAGGACCAGGGTGGGCAAGGTGGAGGCTGGTGCACCTGGATAGGTGGCGGCTGATGGACTGGGTGGTCCCACATTAGCGTGCAGATAAACCAGAAGGAACAACTGGGAGTGAGACAGACCAGGCTTTCAGCTCAAGGAAATAAAGCCTCAAACCTGACTGAAAACACAGGTGGGTGTAGAGGCAGCAGTGGGAGGAACTCCTAGCCTCACAGGAGAGTTCGTTGGAAAGACCAATAGGATCCTAGAATGTACACAGACACACTCACCCAGGAATCAGCACCAGAAAGACCCAATTTGATTGTGGGTAACAGGGGAAGTGACTGAAAATCATCAGAGAGCTGAGGAAGGGGCATTGTTCCCTCTTGGATCCTGGCCCCATATACACTGTCACAACACAGTGACATGTGTCGCCCAAACCTGGTGAATACCTAAGGCTCAACCCCTTACTACTGAACAGGCATGCTGAGACACGGGGGAAAAAAAGACCCAAATGAAAGAACAGATCAAAGCTTCAGAGAAATACAACTAAGAGATGAAGAGATAGCCAATCTATCAGATCCATAGTTCAAAACACTGGTAATCAGGATGCTCACAAAATTGGTTGAATATGGTCACAAATTAGATGAAAAAATGAAGGCTATGCTAAGTGAAATGAAGGAAAATGTACAGAGAACCAACAGTAGTCACAGGAAGGACACCAGGACTCAAATCAACTGTGTGGACCAGAAGGAAGAAAGAAACATTCAACTAGAACAGAATGAAGAAAAGAAAAATTCAAAACAATGAAGAGAGGCTTAGGAATCTCAAGGACATCTTTAAACATTCCAAAATTCGAATTATAGGGGTACCAGAAGGAGAAGAGAAAGAGCAAGAAATTGAAAACTTATTTAAAAAATAATGAAAGAGAACTTCCCCAATCTGGGAAAGGAAAGAGACTTCTAGGAAGTCCAAGAAGCTCTGACTCCCAAAGAAGTTGGACCCAAGGAGGAACACAGCAAGGCACATCATAATTACATTAGCCAAGAATAAAGACAAGGAGAGAATCTTAAAAGCAGCAAGAGAAAACGAGACAGCTACCTACAAAGGACTGCCCTTAAGACTGTGAGCTGATTTCTCAAAGGAAACCTTGCAGGCAAGGAGGGGCTGGAAAGAAGTATTCCAAGTCATGAAAGGCAAGGACCGACACACCAAAGAGTACTCTATCCAGCAAAGCTTTCATTTAGAATGGAAGGGCAGATAAAGTGCTTCTCAGGTAAGGTCAAGTTAAAGGAGTTCATCATCACCAAGTCCTTATTATATGAAATGTTGAAGGGATTTATCTAAGAAAAAGAAGATAAAAAATATGAACAGTAAAATGACAACAAACTCAGTTATTAACAACCACACCTAAAACAAAAACAAAAGCAAAGTAAGCAAACAGCTAGATCAGGAACAGAATCACAGAAATGAAGATCACATGGAGGGTTACCAGCTGGGGAGTGGCAGGGGGAGAGAAGGGGAAGGGGGGGAAGGTACAGAGAATAATTAGCATACATGGTAGGCAGAAAATAGACAGGGGGAGGTTAAGAATAGTATAGGAAATGTAGAAGCCAAACATTTTATGTGTATGACCCATGGACATGAACTAAAGAGGGGGAATGTGGGTGGGAGGGGGTGTGCAGGGTGGAGGGGAATAAAGGTGGGGGAATGGGACAGCTGCAAGGGAATAATCAATAAAATATATTTTAAAAAAAGAAGAGAAGAAAATTCCTTAATATAACAGTTAGTAAAATAAAAAAGAAAAAAAAACCCAAAACTTAGAGCTTTACCACTAAGATCAGGAACAAGACAAGGACGCCCGCTTTCACCACTCCTATTCAACATAGTATTGGAAGTCCTAGTCACAGCAATCAGACAACAAAAACAAAAAGAAATAAAAGGCATCCAAATTGGAAGTACGAAGTTTGCAGATAACATGATAGTGTACACAGAAAATCCTATAAAGTCCACCAAAAAACTGCTCGACCTAATAAATGAATTTGGCAAAACAGCTGGACACAGAGTCTATATTCAGAAATTGAAGGCATTTCTGTATACCAGCAATGAAATACCAGAAACAGAAATCAGGAAAAATTCCATTTGCTACAGCAACAAGAAAAATAAACATAACCAAGGAGGTAAAAAACCTGTACTCAGAAAACTATACAACACTGAAGAAAGAAATCAAGGAAGACACAAACAAATGGAAGCATGTACCATGTTCATGGATTGGGAGAATTAACATCATCGAAATGGCCATACTACCCAAAGTGATTTATAGATTCAATGCAATCCCTATTAAAGTACCAATGACATATTTCACAGATATAGAACAAACATTTCATAAATTTATATGGAACCATACACGACCCCAAATAGCTGCAGCAATTTTGAGAAAGAAGAACAAAGTAGGAGGGATCGCAATACCTGATATCAAACTGTATTACCAGGCCACTGTAATGAAAACAGCCTGGTACTGGCATAAAAACAGGCATATAGACCAATGGAACAGAACAGAGAATGCAGAAATAAACCCAGGTCTCTATGGGCAATTAATATTTGACGAGGGGGGAAGAAGCATAAAATGGAGCAAAAATAGCCTCTTCAACAAATGGTGTTGGGAGTGTGGGACAGCTACATGCAAAAAAATGAAACTCGATCACCAACTTACATCACACACAGAAATAAATTCAAGGTGGATAAAAGACTTAAATATAAGTTGTGACACCATAAAAAGTCCTAGAGGAAAACATCGGCAGGGAAATCTGAGACATTCCACACAGCAACATCTTCACGGATATGCTCCCTAAAGCAAGGGACATAAAGGAAAGAATAAACAAATGGGACCTCATCAAATTAAAAAGCTTCTGCATGACTAAGGAAAACAGCATTAAAATGAAAAGAGAACCAACTGTATAGGAAATCATATTTGCCAATGATACCTCGGACAAGAGTTTGATCTCCAAAATATATAAATAACTCACAGGATTCCACTCCAGAAAGACAAAAAACCCAATTAAAAAATGGGCAAAAGACCTGAAGACACTGTTCCAAGGAGGACATACAGAGGGCCCAGAGATACATGAAAAGATGCTCAGCATCACTAGCTATCAGAGAGATGCAAATTAAAACCACCATAAGATACCACCTCACACCACGCAGAATGGCCATCATAAACAAATCAACAAAGAACTGTTGGAGAGGTTGTGGAGAAGAGGGAACCCTAGTGCACTGTTGGTGGGAACGCAGACTGGTACAGCCACTGTGGAAAACAGTATGGAATTTCCTCAAAAAACTAAAAATGGAACTGCCTTTTGACCCAGCAATTCAGCTGCTGGGATTATACCCTAAGAGCCCTGAAACACCAATCCAAAAGAACCTATGCACCCCAACGTTCATAGCAGCACAATTTACAATAGTCACGTGCTGGAAGCAACCTAAGTGTCCATCAGTAAATGAGTGGGTCAAAAAACTATGGTACATTTACGAAATGGAATTCTACACAGCAGAGAAAGAAGGAGCTCCTACCCTTTGGGACAGCATGGATGGAACTGGAGAGCATTATGCTAAGTGAAATAAGCCAGATGGTGAAAGACAAATATCATATGATCTCACCTTTAATGGGAACATAATCAACAAAAGAAAAAAGCAAGCAAAATATAACCAGAGACATTGAAATTAAGAAAAATCTAACAATAGCCAGAGGGGTGGGAGGAGACAATGGAGGGAAGGTTCTTCAGGAACTAGTATAAAGGACACTTGGACAAAACCAAGGGGGATGGTGGAAGCAAGGGAGGGAGGTGGGTTTGGCTGGAGTTGGGGGAGTGGAGGAGGAAAATGGAGACAGCTGTAATTGAACAAGAATAAAATAATTTTTAAAAAAAGTTTTTAAAATATTAAAAAAAAAAGGAAAGAACAGGCAACCTTGGTTCATATTATTGAGTCAGACATGTATCTAACAGCCTATAGAAAGAGTAGTTTCAAACTTAGATGTATTCAAAATGCCAAGAATGTGGATTTCCTGTCAAGATGGAGGTGTATGTAAACAAGCCTCACCTCTGTGCACACCACAACAAAAAATACAACTTAACCAACTGTTCAGAAAATTGAGTTGTGTAGAAGTCTGACACTTGAGGATTTAAAGAAGCCACATTCATCCAGATGGTAAGTGGGGTGAGATGCAGAGATGTGCAGGGAGGTGTGGAGAGGCATGGAGATGGAAACAGTCGGTCCCACATTCACATGAGGTGGATAAAAATCCAAAGGGATAGTTCAGGAGCAAGGGATCCCAGCCCCAGACCAGAACACCCAACCCAGGGTTCCAGAGCCAGGAAGAAACTGCAGGATTCTCAAGAGACTCCTCTTAAAGGGCCCACAATGGACTTAGGACTTACACAGAGCCACCCTCTTTGAGATTCAGCACCAGGGAATGGCTGGAAGGGCACCAGTGGCATATAGGGAACAAGTGAAGAGACTGGAAACAGGGTGAGTGCCAGGAACAGCTTCCTCCTGGGCAAAAATCCAGCAGCCAGGCAGAGGCATTGTCCCCTCTCCAAGCCTTCCCCCACAGAGAGCAACAAAGATGTGACATGGGTTGCTCATGGGAGATTACAGAGGGCTCCACCCCATGCAAATTAACAGGTGCATTTCTCTACAATAGGCCACACTACTAGGGTAGGGAGTCAGAGCAGCTCTACCCAATACACAGAAAGAAACACAGGGAGATGCCAACATGAGGAGACAAAGGAATATATGCCAATGAAACAACAACAAAAAAACTCCAGAAAAAGAACTAAATGACATGGAAATATGCATCCTATCAGATGCACAGTTCAAAACACTAGTTATCAAGATACTCCAGGAAGTCACTGGGTATTTCAACAGCATAAAAATGACCCAGGCAGAAATGAAGGTTACATTAAGTGAAATAAAGAAAAATCTACAGAAAACCAACAGTAAAGGGGATGAAGCAAGGATTGAAATCAACAATTAGAAAGACAAGTAAGGAAAAGCAATCAATCAGAACAGAAGGAAGAAAAAAAGAATTAAAAAAAAAATGAGAAGAGGCTTAGGAACCTCTGGGACATCTTTAAACATTCCAACATCAGAATCACTGGGGTGCCAGAATTTCTTAGGTATATTATATAAAATTATATTTTACAGACACAACATTTAAAGATTTAGAGGGATTTTACAAGATGGTGGTACAGGAAAATATGGCTCAACTCTTTGTACAACCATATCAAAATTACAACTAAAATATAGAACCACCATCACTCAGAACCATCAGAAATTGAGTTGAATAGAAGTTTGACAACTACGGAATTAAAGAAATCATATCCATCCAGACTGGTAGGAGGAGCGCAATTGCAGAATGGGCTGGTTTCTCACCCATGGGTGGTGGATAAAAATTCAGGAGGGATATCTGTGGATTGAGGAGCTGCAGCCCCACACTAGGCCCCAGCCAAGATTCCAGTGACAAGAAGATAAGTCCCCACAAATGGCTGCAAAAACCAGCAGGGATTGAGTCAGTGGAGGAAACTGCTGGAGCCCCAAGCAGTTCCTCTTAAACAACCTACACACAAGCTCACCTACTCAGACTCACTGCCTCTAAGCTCCAGCACCGGGGTAGCAACTTGAAAGGCATCGGTGACATATAGGGAGAAACTGGTGTCTGGCATCAAGATGAGCAGAGGCCATTGTCCCTCTTCTAAACCTTCCCCCCAAAGAGCCAGCAAGCTGGTGCCATGTCTGTGACTCCATCAACATGGCTAACACTGTTAGATCCTCCTTGGATATCCCCAGAGACTCTCCCCCACCCAACTTACGGGCCTACCCAAGCTGCTTTTCTGTATGAGTGGCTGGTTTTGGCTCATGATTTCCAATTTCTTAGTTCCTCTCAAACAAGCAACAGCTGGCCTCAGTGAGCTCCAGGACTGGCACTAGCAGCAGCCAGCCTAATCTCATAGCTCGGCTTTGCCTGGCAATCTCGATGACCAGCACAAGGAGCAGCCATCTCAGATTGCTTTATAGCTCAGGAAGAGTGGCCTGGGTAAAACACAAGTAGGGGCTGCCCTTGGCCTGTACCACCCAGGAAACCCCAGGGACAGCACACCCAGTGGACAGCTACAGACCACATTGGAATACCACCACCCTGCCCTGCACAGCTGATCCTCTACAGAGGGTGGAGATTTGTGGTAGCGGTCACAGTCAATCTTTGCGATTGGCCTGGGTAAATCCCTCCCATTGATTTGCCAACAGTAACCAAGGCTCAACTACAGGAGAATAGTGTACTCAATGTATATAAAGGGTGTACCTCAAGTACCCACCTTGAGTGATAGGGGAGGCTATGCAACTGAACCCTACAGAACAACTACTACATTCAGCCATACTACAAAGACACAGAGTCAAAGCAGCTCTACCTAATCCACAGAAAGAAACACAGGGAGGCTGACAATTGAGGAGGTAAAGAAATATGGCCCAAATGAAAGAACAGAACAAAACCTCAGTAAAAGAACTAAACAAAACAGAGATGGCCAACCTATCAGATGCAGAATTCAAAATACTGTTGACCAGGATTCTCAGAGAAATTACTGAGTACAGTCACAAAATAAAGGAAGAAGTGACGGCTACACAAAGTGAAATAAAGGAAAATATACAGGGAACCAACAGTGAAGAGAAGGAAGCTGGGATTCAAAGCAACAATTTGGACCAAAAGGAAGAAATAAACATTTATCTGGAACAGGAAGAAGAAACCAGAATTTTTAAAAAATGAGAACAGGCTTAGGAACCTCTGGGACAATTTTAAACATTCCAACATCCAAATCGTAGGGGTGCCAGAAGAAGAAGAGGAAGAGCAAGAAATTGAAAACCTATTTGACAAAATAATGAAAGGAAACCACCCTAATTTGGTGAAAGAAATAGACATACAAGTCCTGGAAGCTCATAGAATTTGGACCCAAAGAGGACCACACCAAGACACATCAATATTAAAATGCCAAAGGTTAAAGTTAAAGAGAGAATCTTAAAAGCAGCAAGAGAAAAGTAGATAGTTACCTACAAAGGAGTTCCCATAAGACTGTAAGCTGATTTCTCAAAAGAAATTTTGCAGGTGAGAAGGGACTGGCAAGAAGTATTCAAGGTGATGACCTACAACCAAAAGGTGATAAATACAACTCAAGGACCTACAACCAAAATTACTCTGTTCAGCAAAGGTATCATTTAGAATGGAAGGGCAGATAAAATATTTCCCAGACAAGGTAAAGCTAAAGAAATTCATCTTCACCAAATCATTATTACATGAAATGTTAAAGAAGCTTAAGAAAAAGATCAAAACTGTGAGCATTAAAATGGCAACAAATTCACAACTATCAACTGAATCTAAAAAATAAAAACAAAATAAACAAAGCAATAACCTGAACAGGAACAGAATCATAAGCATGGGGATTATTTGAAAAGTCATCAGCTAAGAGGGGGAAGGAGGAGAAATGAGGAAATGGTGCTGGGATCAGGGAGCATAATTGGTAGGAACAAAATAGAGAGGGGGATTTTAAAAATAGTATTGGACAGGGAGAAGCCAAAGAACTTACACGCATGACCCATGGACATGAACTAAGGGGGGAGGATTTTTGGAAGGAAGGGGACACCAGGTGGACGGAGCACAGGGAAAAAAAGGGGGGACAACTGAAACAGCATAATCAACAAAATATACTTAAAAATATACGACCTTTAAAGACTTAAAAAAAGAATTCCATTTTGATTATGCTAATTCAAGAAGTTCTTCAAATGCTGGAATTTTAAAAGTAAGTCTGGAATTGTACTATACAAAGTACTTTAAGCAAGATACAACTAAATTCTTGTACAGTTTATTGCCTTCCATCATTTTTATCAGCAAAATCTCAAACAGCAGCTTGTATACTCAAAGTTATTTACATATTTCCTCCCTTATTCACTCCCTTTGCAAAGGACATAGAGTTAATTTAACAACCACTTATTGTGTCTTTGTTTCATTGCTATTTTTATTTGCCTTATTTAATAAATGAATCATTTTAAAATCCATTTATAAAGTAACACTTGTTTGTAGTATCTCTTATGAAAAAGTACAGATACAGTAATTGCCTTCTCTCTCTCTTCCCCTACATGTCTCACCACCAAATCACCATAGGATATCTTAAATTACAAATAGAAGCATGTCTTTGAAGAATACAACTCTCTCATGTACCACTTTCAGGCTTAGTTATCACTATATACTGTATTCTTAAGTAATCATGACTTTAACACTAACTGTAACTCAGGAAACTAGTTAATGATGAGGTAGGAAGAATGAGAATGAAGAGAAAAATCTGTCAGTTCATCTTAGAATTCATGAAGAAAAGGGTGGGATGGTCACAACCCTTTAATTTAGAAAGGCAGAGTTCAAAAAAGTAGGCATGATTGCCTGGAATGAAATTCTTGGTGGAAAGGATATCCAAGAGGTTAGGAAGCTCTTGAAAATGTGGTTCTGACTAATAGAGATAATGCCAATAAAAAGAAAAGGAGATACTAAGGAGAGCAGGATGGTAGCATAGGGACTCATTTGAACAGCACACTATGTAAAAAACCAAAAAGCAGTGTGGTGTAATAAAAAGAGCACGGGCTTTTGAATCAAGCTCCACTACCTAATTAAAAAATACCAGGAAATCATTCCCCCCTCTGACTATGTTTCTTTATCAGCAAAATGGAATTTATATTTCTTAAGAAGACCTACTATAGGGGGTTTGCTACCTAGTAAGTTCAATATTTCTTTGTTGTTCTTTTAATCCCTAGACTATATCCTATTAATGGAGCACAGAGTAACATGTTTAAGTTGCTTGCCTCAATCCCCCTTTCCTTGGTAGTCACATGATTGATCTGATAAACAGTCTCATTGGTTTCAACTTATATTCACCATTAGGATTTGCTTTCTTCCCATGATTTTAAATTTTTTGAATATGTAAAACATAGGCATGGCTCAAGCAAAGACTACTCTTCCCACTACATTTCAGTAGGGGTACTACACTTCATATAAGGTAGCAATTTTGGCCATTTATCCATGGGCTAGAATCTGTATTCCAATATGGTCACATTTACATCTAAAATGTAAAACTATATAGTATTTACGATAATTTTAAGATAGTTACCTATGGCTATTGAAAAGATAGCTAAGAATCTCTAAAAGTTAGTCCCATTAATCTTAGTTTATACTTATATAGAGCTATGGAATTGTTTTCTACACATGACTGCCTTATTTTTAAAATATTCCTTTGAGGTATGTTGGCCAAGATCATGCTCTTGCAAGTGGCACAGGTAGAATTTGAATCTAGTCTCCAGAATCTGTGCTGTTAGCCACTTAACTATGTCTCCTGCATTCTAACTGATCACACATGTCCCTGCCATATGGGGACCACAGAATTTAGAACTTTTCTGGCATACCTAAAAAGTGTGTGATCTTAGGAAAATTACTGTACTATAACTTTGCCATTATTAATAAAAATTTAAAAGATAACTGGAAAATAGAGACTATCTCATAAACATTTATAAATGTTATTTAGAGAAAATCAACTGCACTACCTATTTAGTCATATCTCTCATTCAAGTAACATTTATCAAACATCTTTAGGAGGTAAAAGTGAGTCAAATTATTCCTCCAAATCCCACTGAAATGATCAAAGCCACAGGGGTGGGCAAAAGTAGTTTTATATGAACAACTGTTCATATAGAAAATAATACAATTAACTGACTTCCCGCCAAGATGGAGGTGTAGGAGATACACTTTGCCTCCTGGCATAACCAAAAGAAGGACAGCAACAAATTTAAAAACAAAAAATAACCAGAACTGCCAGAAAATTGAACTGCATGTAAGTCTGATAACCAAGGAGTTAAAGAAAAAACATTCATCCAGACTGGAAGGAGGGGTGGAGATGGGCAGCCAGGGCAGAGAGGACCCACAGCAAAGCAGCAGCTGCAGGACCAGGGTGGGTGAGGCAGGGGCTGGCGAAGCAGGCGGTCCCACATTTGTCAGCAGATAAACTAGGAGGAACAACTGGGGAGTGAGACAGACAAGACAATCCAAAGTTCTAGTACATGGAAATAAAGTCTCAAAACCTCTGACTGAAAAAACCTGTGGGGGTTGAAGCAGCAGGAGAAACTGCCAGCCTCACAGGAGAGCTCGTTGGAGAGACCCACAGGGTTCCAGAACATACACAAAACCACCCACCTGGGAATCAGCACCACAAGGGCCCAATTTGCTTGTGGGTAGCGGAGGAAATAACTGAAAGCCTACAACAGCCAAGCCCACAGCATCATTCCCTCTCGGACACCTTCCCCATACACAGTGCCACAAAGCAGTGACGTGGGTTGCCCTGCCTGGTCAATAGCTAAGGCTCTGCCCATTACTAGGTAACAGGCACACTGAGACCAAAAAAAAAAAAAAAAAAAGGCCCAAAGAACAGCTCAAAGCTCTTGAAAAAATACAACTATGTTATGAAGAGATAGCCAACCCATCAGATGCAGAGTTCAAAACACTGGTAATTAGGATGTTCACAGAAATGAGTGAGTATGTTTGCAAAATAGAAGAAAAAGTGAAGGCTATGAAAAATGAATTAAAGGAAAACATACAGGGAACCAACAGTGAAGGGAAGGAAACAGGGACTTAAATCAATGATTTGGAACAGAAGGAAGAAATATACATTCAACCAGAACAGAATGAAGAAACAAGAGTGCAAAAAAATGAGCAGAGGCTGAGGAACCTCTGGGACAACTTTAAGCGTTCCAAACATCTGGATCATGGGGGTGCCAGAAAGAGAAGAGGAAGAAGAAGAAACTGAAAACTTATTTGAAAAAATAATGAAGGAGGACATCCCCAATCTGGCAAAGGCAACAGACTTCCAGGAAGTCCAGGAAGCTCAGAGTCCCAAAGAAGTTGGACCCAAGGAAGCACACACCAAGCACACACATCATAATTAAGTTATCCAAGATTAAAGATAAGGAGAGAATCTTAAAAGCAGCAAGAGAAAAGGAGAGAGCTACCTACAAAGGAGTTCCCATAAGACTGTCAGCTGATTTCTCAAAGGAAACCTTTCAGGAAAGAAGAGGCTGGAAAGATAAGGAGAGAATCTTAAAAGCAGCAAGAGAAAAGGAGAGAGCTACCTACAAAGGAGTTCCCATAAGACTGTCAGCTGATTTCTCAAAGGAAACCTTTCAGGAAAGAAGAGGCTGGAAAGAAGTATTCAAAGTCATGAAAGGCAAGGACCTACATCTAAGATTACTCTATCCAGCAAAGCTATCATTTGGAATGGAAGGGCAGATTAAGACAAAAAATACAAACAGTAAAATGACAATAAACTTGTAACTATCAACAACAGAACCTGAAAAAAAACAACTAAGCAAACAACTAGAACAGGAACAGATTCACAGAAATAGAGGTCACATGGAGGGTTATCAGTGGCAAGAGGGAGGGGGAAGAATGGGGGGAAGGTACAGGGAATAAGAAGCATAAATGGTATAAAATAGACAGGGGGGAGATTTAGTATAGGAAATGGAAAAGTCAAAGAACTTATATATATGACCCATGGACATGAACTAAGGTGCAGGAATGATGGTGGGATGAGGGTACAGGGTGGAGGGAATAAAGTGGGGAGAAAAAATGGCACAGCTATATAATAGCATAATCAATAAAATATATTTTTAAATTAAAAAATTAAAAATGCAGTAAGTAATAAATTGTAATACAAGAATAAACCATTTTATGTACTCACAACTATAAACCAACTTTTGCCCACCCCATATACATATTTAAAAATATATTTTTAAAAAATGGAAAATGACAAGGAATACCAACAACAAAGCAGAATCACTAAGAATTTCTGAAATGTGTAAAAGAGAGAAAATATTCACAAAAAAAGAGTAAGTGCCTCTGTAGCCTATAACACTGCAAAGTCAGTCTGAATCTTCTAAAAAGTTCAGTAAAACCCCAAGCTCAGAGAACTAAATGCTTATAATAGTAGAGGGCTATGAGTGTTATCTATGAGCATACAAGAAAAGTCAGTGGGAACTGCACCAGTGTCCCTGACCATCTGGAAGAGGTGATGACATTTACACCTCAGACTTTTTCATCTGGGTACAAATGTCTAATAGTCAAGTTGAGAATGTGTCACAACAGGATCCTAAAGAGGGAGGGCAGAGGGCAGTAAGAGGCGTTATATAAGAGATACAATATTTTAGTTAACTCGAGGCTAACAAAGAGAATAAAAGTACTTGCCAACAACTTATGAAGGCAAAAAATAAAAGAAATAGCATAGTAGGGAAAATCCATAATGTACCTAATTTCACTGATAACTATGAAGATATTCACAATAAAGTATGATTAAATCTTAAATACAGGATGATCCCCTTAAAGCAGACTTCTTACTAGCCACTGGTGTGATTCCAAATGGTTACTGGATAGCTACCTACTGGAGGTTAAGTTGGCAGATAACCAGAAATAGTTCTCGAAAGCTCCTAAGATTAGCCCTCTGTATAAGCAACATTTCAACAAACAAGAGTTTGTCTTCTGATCGTAACCCACTCAATCTTATCTATAGTAAAAGTCCTATAGGTGATCTAAGACGCTGACATACAACTGTCTACATCTGTTTTAAGATTCATTGCTATGATTTTTCAAGTGATTCAATTAATAATTTTAAAAATTTAAACTCTGAAAGTATATTTGTCTACAAGATGACAAAATATAAAGAGTATCTAATTTTATGTTACACAGTAAGCAAAGAATAGAACTGTAATAAATTATCTTACAGGCTACTTGTAGAACCCTTTATCTACACTTGGTTACTGACTTCAACTAATGACACCAGGATCACGGTTTATAGTTAGCCAGTTCAGAGGGAATCTACCCTGGGGCCACAGAATGTGTTCATAATTCACTTAGCAAATGTTAGCTAGCTAGAGTAGAAGGATTGACAGAATGTTAATGGTTAGTATAATCTGTCATCATTACTGGAAAATCCCCAGATACATTATATTTGATACATAAAACACTTGCATATCAACAGTTAGATAGATGCCCAATAATCTTTCTCTTAATGCACCAAGGTGGAGAAGGTAGTCCATTCAGTTAAGTATCAGGGGCACAGTCAAGTGTGGATGTAAAAATGATATGGGAAACCAGGTCTAGCACAGTGATCCTAGTTTTAAAAAATCATATTGCTTTAAGTGACTACATGATGGGTAAGTAAGTAATCGACTACAATATTATATGTATCCAATGTGGTAAGAGATTAATCCATTTAGTTGCATAATAACAACAGCTCCCCTAGATGTCTATACTATGTAGGTGTTTCAGATATACTAACTTTAATTCCCACAGCCGCCTTGTAAGGAGCAAGGTGTTAACCCCATTTATAGATGAGGACATGTCCCAAGGAAGCCCCATAGCTGGTAAATGATAGAGTCATAATTTGAACTGACTTCTGACTTCAACCCCCATACTCTTTTCACTGTAACTTTCTTTTAATAAAATAATTTTCTAAGAATTCAATATATATATCCACTTTTATTTTAAATCAAGAGATGGAATTCTTGAGGATGAAGGAAGAACACAGAACTATTTTTCAATTGGGGAAAATGAAGAATGAGCATTTAGGTACTTTTCCAAGACAAGCAAAACATCTACAGCAAAGTCTGAATTAGAAACCAAGATTCAATATAGGTACTCTTCAAGTTAAAAACACTTAATTTGCACAGTTTTATACCCTAACTAGCATGCAAAATATGGTTGTTCTCCTTATTCCATCCATGCACAGAGACACTTCAACAAACAGTAATAACCATACTAGTCAGGACTAATGGCCCCTACAGTGGGCTTGAATGGGAAGCACTAGATCCAAACTCTTCTGAGTCACCTTGGGAGTGATCATTTCTTCATTTACAAGTTCTCCATCCTGCCCATGCCTACTTCTCACTATAACACACCATACATACCACATGCACATTCATGCACTCATACACCTTCCTCTACTAAGTTAACTCTAGCTCAGGTTATTTCACTTCAGGAAATCTCTTATTAAACATGTTTTCTGTAAATTCTCTCTTTTCTTCCTCTGATAGGGCAAAATGTAAGTAACAAATGACCCAAAATAACTGTTGACAAATATAAAAAGAATCTCAAGTGAAGCAGATATATCCATACAAGGAAACTCATCAGCTTTGAAGTCAAATTAAAGGATCAGAGAAATAAGCTACGCTTTCTAATTTCTTTTTATTTCTCAAAATGCAGCTTAGTAATGCAACTGTACTGCTTTCCATTTTATTTTTTGTTATCGTTGCACAAGTAAATATTTCAGCTTCAACATGGTCTTATGGGCTAGCCTAGGAATATAGCTCCTGTGTTGACCCAGAGAATCAACCAATCGACCTACAAATTAACTTTCATCTTATCTTTGCAAAGTTGGGAATGACTAGATGGTAACTGGACCTTACTTTCCAAATGAAAACCAACTGATAATGCATCAAAAAAATTAACACTGAATTCTGTGGATATACAGCTACTGAACAACAGTTTGATATATGGAACAATCTAAGTTTCATACCTGTATAAATGAGAAAGAAGACTATGAAAGCCAAATATTCCTCTCTTGAGTTCTGGTCACCTTCTGCTTGGATATTCTACTCTCACTTCAAATGTAACATGTACAAAGCAAAAAATCATCTCACTCTCCAAAATTTCCAATTCTATTCTCTACAGCAGATTCAAAATTTTAATGTCAACCAAAACATTTCCTCTTCCTGCCACATGCAAGCTCAGACTGAGGGCTACCTCAGGGATAGAGATTAATAAATCATATCCCTGTTATGCTAGAAAATAGGGCAAGTAACACACAAATAACCATGATACAGATATGCCACCATTAAAAGTGTGCAAGGTGTTACTAAGGGGGAAAATCAATTTAGGGAGCAGATCAAAAAAAGGTTTTTACGAAGATGGTAGTTGAAATATGCTTGAAAGATGGGTAGAACACTAACTAATAAGCCGAGCACCCAGGAGAGTAAGAAATCATTTCAGGCTAAGAATAAAGACACAAGCAAAGATTCAGAGATGAGAATAAAGATTGTATTTAGGAAATAGAGTAGTACAGAGTAATAAAAAAAGTAATATAGAAAGGCTTAGAATGTAGACCCATGTAGGAAAAAAAGTAGGATCTAAAGTTGGAAAGGTAAGCTGGAGCCATGTTGATCCTTGAGTGTCTTTTTCTGTAAAAGATGAATTGTAGTTTCCCGTACTAGCACACACAGTGGTTAAGAGCCAGGACTCTGAATCCACTTACTATCTGTGAGACCTTGGGCAAGTTACTTAACTTCTCTGTACCTCTATGTGGCTAATAACAGCAACTTATATAGGGATGTTGTGAGGATTAAATTAGTTAATACATGTAAAGTACCTAGGAAAGTATCATAAAAGCAAATGCTATGTAATTATTTGCTATTATTACTATATTTATCTTTTAGAAAGACAAACTTAACAGCAATCTATACATACAGATTGGAATGGAAGCTTCCCTGTCTTCCATCTACCTTTACTCATGCCATTCCACCTTGTTCAAGCACAACTCTTCCTAATTATTTAAAACTCATTATTAAGTGTAACAACCGTTAAGCTCAAATTCTACCATCTCCTCAACCACCTGAGCAGAAAGTAGTTTCACCACTTATTTCACACTTATTTGTATATAATTTTACCTTCTCAAACATAATACAGATTCTTTAGGGATAAAAAGAGTTTTTCATTTGCTAAAATGCAATCCCTTAGAATATTTCACACAGTTCTTTAAAGGCCACATGTACTTCAATAAGCATTTGTTGTGAGAGAGTCTGGAATAATGTCCAGTAATAAAAGGAATTCCTAAGGGGAGGTTTAAGGAATACTCACAGTAAATTAAAGATTTATTTTATCAAAATGAATAGTACTCCATAAATGAAGTGGTCACAAATGAAATGGCCTTAAAGATCTCTGACTTTGAAGTTAGTGGTCTGATCAGCAGAACTAATCTGAACACAGCCTATTTTATTTCCTTTTTTCCCCCCCAGAGAGTACGTTTATTAAAGCTGGGGAAAGTGAAACAAGGAAGGGCCTAGGATAGAAGCAGCAACAGGAGAGAGCTTAGCTTAGGCAAGGCTGCTCTGACTCTCTAGAAATGTTACAGGAAAAAAAAATGAACCAGGATATAGCTGCTATCAGCTCACTGGAAAGTCAGAGAAAAGCGAACCTTGGGGACAGACAGGTTCAGGGGGTTAGTCCAGGATAAGCTGCCACTGCCCACTGCTCCCCTGGTTACAAGTCTTATAGTGTCCCTTAGAGTTTAAGAGATACATGCCTCAGAGGGAAGAAGATGGGGAAGGGAAAGGTTACAGGTATGCTCCCAAGAGGGAGAGTGCACCCACAGCCTACTTTAAGGAAAAAGAAAAAAAAAAAAAAGAACTTCTATTTTTATAGCTGAAAGTAGACTCAATTGTTCCAGGTGAATAACTCACACCTCAAATGGGAAGACCAGTGAAATTTTGCTCTCCCATTTTCTTACTTGACCCAAGCAACTGCATTTTTCTTTACTCTTGTTTAATCTCTAACAATAACAGTATATGGTCCATAGTTGAATAGATCTGTATTAGTAGTCAACAGATGCCTTTTTGCTCAATATACACAACAGCAAGTGTCAAAATGCCAAATGTGATCTTTTATTTATAGCCAAGCTAGTATAAAGAGACATACACAAAAAAGTGCATTTTCCTAATTTAAAAAACGAAAACAAAAACAGAGTAACCACTACATTGTACGCCTGAAACTAATGCAAAGTAACAAATGTCAACTGTAATTAAAATTTAAATTTTTTAAAAAATAGAAGAAAAAAGCAGTGATTCAAAAAAATTAGTTCCCTTCAAAACTGAATTGGAGTCAAACGTGGAAACTTTATGTAAGCAAACTATACATGTTGGTTGTTATATACTCACAAACAAACTTAAGTATCATGGATAGCAACCCCTAAATCCGTATTTGTTTTGTCGACTCTAAAGCAATAAATCCCAAAGGAACATCACAGTCTACCTGCTCATTTGGCAAGTGTTCTCTTCCCTGTAATCTACAGCTAATGAGACACAGTAAAGTTTACAGAAACATATTATTAAAAAGTGATTTTTATCTAGATACTTATTTTTAGGTACCTTGATATTCAAAGATCCTTAGTTTCCCTCATGGCTCTTAACTAGCCTCTCTCCTATTTCAATAATAGCTTTTCTCAATATTACTTTTTCAACAGTCTGTGAATGAATAACGTAGCCACTACACCTAATCCCTTGTTACCAACTGGATCAGCTTTTGCTAACTATTAAACTTTTTAGCAGTTAACCTTTAGTTGCTAGCTGGGCAGAGAATTCTAAGTATTGTACTTGGGGGAAAAATGTGTAGTTCCAGAGCTTAAAAATAAAACATTCTGACAACTAAAAAGATATGTCAAGTTTACATAAATTTTCATAAACATGTAAAGCTGTAAATATGAAATTTATATCTATATATTATCACTGCTGTCATGGCACAACCTAATCTCCTGAGTTATTTAGAGGATATAAAACAAGGTCACTATTAAAATAATTATCCATTCAAGTTGCATGATTAAGCTTATTTATAATTCAATTCAACAATAACAATTTCATAAACAGTGATACTTCATTATGTGCCTAAACTTTCCCCATGATTGCATAAGCACAAAAAAAACCACTCATAATTGCATTACAGAAGCTGATGACAACTAGAATTTTATTCCATAAACAAAACTAAATTTAGTTGTACTGTTTGCCAGATTCCTGTGAAGAAACAACTCATATATTTCAAACTTATTTTCAGTCTTTGAGGTGAGACTAATTAATTGACTCTTGATATTGTAAAGCTTTGCAGACCATTTGCTCTTAAGTGTATTCCTTTAAAAGTAATTTCTAAACTAAATGATTTTCACAATTCACCAAGGTTATTACTCTTTCAACTATAGAACAGAAAGGTGGGGCCTGAACCTGCAGGACAACTGGAAGTACTGAAAGAGGTATTAATCAAGTTTGATTATGTAACTTTTATTATTATTATAATAAATAATAATAATAAACCTCAACTACTACTTGTCCAAGGTCAATTACATGGCTAGTAAATAGTGGGTCTGGGATTTAACTACATGTTGGTTTTACCCCCAAATCTGGGTGCCCTTCCCAATATGCTAGGCTGCCTTTCATTTAGGAAACCTCTTCAATCTGTTCCAGAAACATATAAACTCAATGCATTCCTGTGTTTTGGTACCTGTACGTGTCCCAGTAAGTTTACATCACCAATACAACTGACTTTTCAGTCTCTCTTCCCAGACTGGACCCCGATGAGTTTCAGAAGTATTCAAATACAGACACATCATGTTGCCTTAAATCTCTTTTTGGAGCAAGGCAAGACACATGTAAGTAAATATAACAAATAATACAAAAGGAAAATATTTAAATTCAGATGTTTTGATCTTTTAGATATTGATCTTTTAAATAATAAATCATTATGTCTAACATTTGAGCATGTACTATGTATTAGACAATGTGCTAATTCCTTATACAATCACACCTTGGTTCCTGAATGTCTCCCATCTCAAAAAATTTGGTTTTCGACCAAGTTGTTCATGGAAAAAAACATCGCAGCTATTGAACAAAACTTTGGTTCTTGGCCCAACAACCCTTCCATGCTGATATGTACAGCATTTCTAATGGGAAAAAAACGATTTGCTTTTCAAAAAAAACCTGCTTCTTGAACAGCCTTCCAGAATGAATTAAGTTAGAGAACCAAGGTTCCTTCCTCAGCATGCCATTTGTATTTCCTCACAACCTTTTTTTTTGAGACAAATCAAATTACATGCCCCAAATCATAAAGATCATAAAAAGGGAATTTGAGAAATCAAATCTAGATATGTCTGATTCCAAATCTTACAGGACCATTTTACTGCATCGCAACTCCAACACAAACCCAGTGTTTATCAGGAGGAGTTAAACAACATTGTTTTAAGTCACACTCAGCTCAACAGTGGAGGACTGATGTAATATATGACTAGTACTATGACAGCTTTGAAAGGGGCACTGGGAGCCAAGTGACAAAGAATTCAACAAGCCTAATTAGTCTAATGAATGCAACAGCAATCACCACTCTGTAATCTTTCTCTGCACTTACTTCCTTTTAGTGATTTCCATTTATTTATGGCTTCTGTCCATGTTCTTGGCCCCAACTTCCTCTTCTCCAAAACTTTTAGGCCTATAGCTTATGCCCTTCATTCTGAAGTGGCTAATCTCTGTTGATAATGGTAAAAAGAGAGGTCTTCTGGAACTAAAGTTGCAAAGGAAAAAAATGTGTTGTTCAGGAAATCCAATCTCCTATTGAAAAATCTGATCTACACTGTGAAATTCACAGTATCATAACTAATTTCAAGCTTTAAGTAAGTCCCGTGAACACTGTAAGAAGACTGGTTTTGAATTTTTGGTCCAAGTTCTTATTATTTGATATGCTGAAATTTATAATACTAATAATCTCACTTAAAAAATAAACAAAATAGCCCTGGCTGGTGTAGCTCAGTGGATTGAGCATGGGCTGCAAACCACAGGGTCGCTGGTTTGATTCCCAGTCAGGGCACATGCCTGGGTTGCAGGCCAGGTCCCCAATGGGGGCCATTTGAAAGGCAACCAGACATTGATGTTTCTCTCCCTCTCTCCCTCCCTTCCCCTCTCTCTAAAAAAATAAACTAATAAAACCTTTTTAAAAAAAAATAAACAAAAATAAACAAAATAAATTTTTGTACCACTTTACCATTATGGAGAAGAGTTACTCTTGCATGTAAAAGAAATTCTTAGCTCAAATGTCCATCAATTGATGACTGAATAAATAAAATGTAATATATCCTTATATACCACATTATTTGTGCCAAATATTTAGCAATATTTGGCAGTAAAAAGAAATGAAGTACTGATACCTGCTATAATAGGGATAAACTTTGAAAACATTATGCTAATTGAATGAAGGCAGTCACAAAGGATCACATTTTGTATAACTCCATTTGTATGAAATGTCTAGAACAGGCAAATTCATGGAGAAAGTAGATTGGTGGTTGACTAGAAGGTTGGAGGGATGGCTAAAGGGCATGGGGTTTCATTCTGGTGCACAAAATGTTCTAAAATTGAGTGTGGTGATGGTGGCACAACTCCATGAATATACTGAAAGCCACTGAATTGTATACTTTTATGAATTTTATGGTTATGTGAATTATATCTCAATAAAGCTGTTTTTAAAAAAGAAAATTTAGTAAAAGAAGACTCAAAAGGCCATCGAATAAATTGTTATGCTTTTCCAATTAAAGAACACAATGTCAAGATTTTGCTCCCATAGGTAACCAAACTGTATCCTTTTCTACAAGTATATACAAACTGATTAACAAAGCAAAGCTCTAGATGGGCTGGTCTTTTTAACAACTGATGTTACATAGCTCTTTCATGCTAAAGCTCTTTTGTCATCATTACAGTTGTCACAGTTCAGGGGAAAGAGATTACTAATAATTTTCTAGTATTTAATAAATTGGTTTGCTTGGGCAGCTTGTAATTTTCATGTTTTGAACCAAGGACCTTCAACTTGTAGGCCAGAAATCTACTTATAGATCTTGAAACTCACGGGATAGATGTCAACCACCACAGTACACGACCTGAGGTTTTACCAGGATATCCTGTGGAGAGGGTAGTAGGTAACAAAATGGGACCTCTTCCCCAACTCTTTCATATCCCCAAGTACCCACCAGTCTTTATACCTGGGGAAAAAAAGAAAACACTTCCTCACAAAATGTCAACCATCTCCTAGTTTCAAAGAGGTAAAACTTTCTCCCTATTTATGATGTGTGTATGCATGCGTGCTATGTTCCTTCATTCAATCTTTCCCAGGTCAGAAGGAATGACTTTATATGACAGGGAGTTTAGAATTTTTTTTTTTTAAAAAAAGGGCATATGTGGTCCAACTTTTTGCCCTCAGGAGCAAGTTGCCCACAGGGAACACTTAGTTCACTTACGCTGAAAATCTTGTAAGGTCCCCCAGTCCTGCCTAGGATTGGATAGTTAAATTTGTTCACTTTTGAGGTCCAGTAAGAAGAAATTGCTTGTCCACAGATATAAGCTGCATTCCCCAATATCCCTTTATCAGGAATAAAATGACATCTTACCTCCTAATTATCTTATTCTTCCCAACCCCCAATTAGTTCAGAATTCAAGCAAGGAAGATGTTTTGAGTTATTGAGACCCCTTCATCTCTGTAACATCCAATCTAAGCAATTTTGAAAATAACAAGAACAAAAATATTTTCAGGAATATACTATGACAGACAACAACATGGACATGATAATCAATTCTAGAGAGAAAAATTTTGACAGGTATAAGAGAGACATTCCTTCATGTACTGGACAAGACTTTGGGGAAACATTTGGAAATCATAAAGAACACTAAGCAAATCCATCTAAGTGGTCACTGAAATCCTTGCTGCAAAGGGATTATGCCTAAAAATAAAGGTCTCTCTAGATTATTTACATTATCAGAAGCAGCTTTGCTTGATCTTGTTAAAATTAATTCAGTAAAACTAAAAATAATTCTTTTGCACAAAAGTTTCTCACTTTAGCGATGGACTTATAGAAGCAATACCTCATATTATGACAGAAACCCAACTCTTATTTCTCAATTCTGTAATCTGGCAAAAACTTCAGCCAGATCACTTAATTTTAACCTCATTTAAGTAAATAAAAGGTGTGCATAAATAAGATACAGGCAATACTTCGATGAAGAGTTGTTCTCAGACTCCTAGCCAAGATGGAGGTGTAGGTAGACACACTGTGCCTCCTAAAACAACCAAAAGAAGGACAATAACAATTTAAAAACAAAACAACCAGAACTGACAGAAAAATCGAACTGTATGGAAGTCTGACAACCAAGGAGTTAAAGAAGACACATTCCTCCAGACCAGTAGGAGGGGCGGAGACGGGCAGCCTGGCAGAGAGGACTCCCAGCAAGGGGGTGCTGGCAGACCCAGCAAGGCAGGGGGATTGTAGAGCGGGGTGAAGCACAGAAGGTGGCTGGCTGACTGGGTGGTCCCAAATTTGTACGCAGATAAACCAGGCGAAACTGGGGAACTGGACAGACTGCAAAACCCAGGGTCCCAGCATTGGGAAATAAAGCCTCAAACCACTGACTGAAAACACCTGTAGGGGCTGAGGTGCCGGGAGAAACTCCCAGCCTCACAGGAGAGTTCATTGGAGAGACCCACAGGGTCCTAGAACGTACACAAGCTGACCCACGTGGGAAGCAGCACCAGAAGGGCCCAATTTGCTTGTGGGTAGTGGGAGAAGTGACTGAAATCTGGCAGAGAGAGGAGCAAGCACCATTGTTCCCTCTTGGACCCCTGCCCCACATATAGTGTCACAACCCAGAGACATGGGTTCCCCCTGCAATGAATATCTAAAGCTCTATCCCTCATACGTAACAGGTGTGTCAAGAAAAATAAAATGGCCCAAACAAAAGAACAGATCAAAGATCCAGAAAAAATACAACTAAGTGACGAAGAGATAGCCAACCTATCAGATGCACAGTTCAAAACACTGGTAATCAGGATGCTCACAGAATTGGTTGAATTTGGTCACAAATTAGATGGAAAATGAAGGCTATGCTAAGTGAAATAAAGGAAAACATACAGGGAACCAATAGTGACGGGAAGAAAACTGGGACTAAAATCAACAGTGGGGACCAGAAGGAAGAGAGAAACACCCAATCAGAAAAGAAGGAAGAAACAACAATTCAAAAAACTGAGGAGAGGCTTAGGAACCTCCAGGACATCTTTCAATGTTCCAACATCCGAATTATAGAGGTATCAGAAGGAGAAGAGGAAGAGCAACAAGTGGAAAACTTATTTGAACAAATAATGAAGTACAACTTCCCCAATCTGGTAAAGGAAATAGACTTCCAGGAAGTCCAGGAAGCTCAGAGAGTCCCAAAGAAGTTGGACCCAAGGAGGAACACACCAAGGCACATCATAATTACATTAGCCAAGATTAAAATGAAGGAGAAAATTCTAGAAGCAGCAAGGGGTATGGGGACAGTCACCTACAAAGGAGTTCCCATCAGACTGTCAGCTGATTTCTCAAAAGAGACCTTGCAGGCAAGAAGGGGCTGGAAAGAAATATTCCAAGTCATGAAAGGCAAGGACCAACATCCAAGATTGCTCTATCCAGCAAAGCTTTCATTTAGAATGGAAGGGCAGATAAAGTGCTTCTCAGGTAAGGTCAAGTTAAAGGAGTTCATCATCACCAAGCCCTTATTATATGAAACGTTAAAGGGATTTATCTAAGAAAAAGAAGATAAAAAATATGAACAGCAAAACTGTAGCAAACTCACAGTTATTAATAACTGCACTTAAAACAACTAGAAGAGGAACAGAACCACAGAAATGGAGATCACATGGAGGGTTATCAGCAGGGGAGTAGGAGGGAGAGAGAGGGGGAAAAGGTACAGAGAATAAGTAGCATAGATGGTAGGTAGAAGATAGACAGGAGGAGGGTAAGAACAGTATGGGAAAGGTAGACACCAAAGAACCTATTTGTATGACACATGGACATGAATTAAAGGTAGGGGGGAAGTGGGTAGGAGAAGGTATGCAGGGTGGAAGAGAGAGAAGGGGGGAAATGGGACAACTGTAATAACATAATCAATAAAATATATATTTTTAAAAAGTTGTTCTGAATGGAGTTTTTGCAACACAGACTCAAACCTCACGTGTAAAGCATTGATATGTGGGGAAAATGTGGAAATGACTTTTTTTGCAATGGCCAAAAATAATGGGCCTAAGGAATCAAGTCAAATCATCAATGTAGAGAGCTTCAAAAACTATAAAGCAATATATAAAATAAAAGACATTGCCATTGATGTTGAGGTCCAACAACCAGAAGGAATTTGACCTAAGCAGGGCAGAATTGTGTAATTGTCATTATGTTCACCTACCATTTTATATTTTTGATTACATTAATAGAAACTGTTAGGAGTCCTTATGAAAGTGGCCCCCACAACATACTTTTTTCCCCCAGACAGATACATAATATCTTTTTCTGTCTCATTGTATCTTCGAAAGTTTGTGTTTAATCTTCAAACTGTTAGAACAAGTTCAGGAAATGTTACCACATACACATAAAAATAGAAGGAATGTACTTTCTCTGTATCTGAAGCAATACAATAAAAACAAAATAAAAACTCTGCCAGCAGAAGCATGGTCCATAATCTTATGGTAATATAGTTTATTAGATGGGATTTTAGAAAGTTATTTTCAGTTTTTTGGTTTTGAGTATTTCATTACCCACTGTAGTAGTTCAAGTAGAATCTAAGGAGTAGAGAGAGTAGAATAAGAAGTTGAGAAACTGAAAGAGGAGGAAAAGTATGGGAATAAAGTCTAAAGCCAAGAGGGAAGACAATTTATGTGATCTGTTTTAAGTCTAGCCATATTATTCTTGTAACAAGTTCTCTCACTAACAAGTCCTGAGCTTTAATTTCAAAACTGGGATTCTGACACCTGTCACTATAAACTATAACAGGAATACAACAATACTTAACTTTTATTGAGCACTTATATGATATGTCAGGCACTGTTTTAAATGTTTTCCATTAACTCAATTAATCACCACAATAACCCAATGACAGGGGTACTATTATTATCCCTATTTTATAGAGGAGGAACTAGAAAGAGAGGCTAAATAACTTGCTCAAAGTCACAGAGGAAGTGATGAAGTTTGGCTCTGAATCCTGAAACTTTGCCTTAGTAGTTCACTGCAATGATTTTCCGCCTACAAACTGCAGAACCTTTTGGCTCCAGGAATCCTACTTTCAACATATTTTGTCCATTTAAAATTCACAGTAAAAACATCACAGTCAAAACTTTTATTACAGCCCTGGCTGGTGTGGCTCAGTTCGTTGGGAGTCAAACTGCAAACCCAAAAGTTGCTGGTTGGATTCCCAGTCAGTGCACCTTCCTGGGTTACAGGTTCGCTCCTGGTCAGAAGGCAGCAGATCCCAATGGATGTTTCTCTCCCTTTCTTTCTCCCTCCCCTCCCTTCCCTTCTCTCTAAAATCAAATCAAATAGCCCTGGCTGGTGTGGCTCAGTGGATAGAGCACTGGCCTGCGAACCAGAAGGTGGCCGGTTCCATTCCCTGATAGGGCACATGCCTGGGTTGCTGGCCAGGTCCCCAGTTGGGGGCTACACTGGTTGCCTCTTGCACATGAATGTTTCTCTCCCTCCTATTACCTCTCTCTAAAAATAAATAAAACAAAAATACAAAAGTTTATACTGTACATAATGCACCAAAGGAAGCCAACACAACTTTTTACTGCCAGGTTAAGTCACTTTTGTGCAGATCTTAGAATAAAGTTAGTCCTGTCACTTCTGAGTTCTTACTTGAACTTCCTGTAAGTGTTTCAATGATTTGGTACGTGCAACTCTGCACCGACTTTTTTAAAACTAAACACTAGATCTGTCTGCTCAGGTAAAAGGAGCACATAAGCTCAATCAAACACCAGGTAAAGTTCAGGTGCATCTTATCACAATGCAAGAGCAAAAGAGTGAACAAAGGAACATAACCCATTCATTTCATGCTCTGGGGGCTTACTGTCTGACAAGTTAAGGTAAAAAATATGGGTTAGTTATGATTTTGAAAATTTTCCTACTGTTCCTACTAACTCCTATTATTCATTCCTCCTTCTGGCTACAGAACATTTAACTGAAGGGTATCCTGAGATGGCAAGGGAAACTGTTAAGAAAAAAATTACCTCTTTCACCTCACTTTAGCCATACATCCCCACTGTTGCACTGTGGACCTTGTGTTCACAATCCTCTGTACTCCCACTTTGCTGTTTGGATCACTCCCAGTCAGGTCTTTGATTCCATTGGGTCTACTCTTCCATTGACCATCTACTGTCTGCTATTCACTGACAAATCAATTGTTCTTTCTTTTATTCAATTTTACTCTTTACCCAGCTGAGAGTCCATGAACCATCATTATAATGATATTCTGACCAATATCTCTGTTCTACTGTCATTTTGTTCCATGTACCTGGCAAACCCCAACCCTGAATGAAGCTTTTTATTGGCTTTTACCACACACTGGTACCAAAGAAGCTGAGCACTCCTAGTAAAGGTCAACAAGCAGATGGGTTATTATACTGTGTATTCATGACCACCAACTTCTACGAGGCTTGTACGCTGCTAGACAATCCTACTATGTCACCAGTTAGCATGCTTCCTCTACAACTATTTATTTATTTCAAATATTTTCAATTTACTTCAAACCTTGGACTTCTGTCCCTCCCATCTTTACAGCAACTCATAGCACAAGACTTAGCCTACTAATCTGAAGGAGATGTACTCATCCTATCCTTGCTTTCTTTCGAATATAACAGAGGAGCTATACACTTTCCCAGTGCTTTGAATACTCCCCTTTCCATCTTCTCAGGAATGTTATACTATTACTTAGCTCTTTCTTCTCCTGTACAGGTAACAGTTCCCGATCTCAAGTATAGCTTGCCAGGGATTATTTTTATTTTATACAGTGGAATTCTACTTGAAACTTCTTTGCAGAAAGGATCTTTTCTTCTAAAACAGTAAAACTTCTTTGCCCTTAAGTATGCAAAGTCCCAAAGAAAGTCTCATAAGTCACTGCACATATAATTAGGATAAAAACAAGAACAGGTCATGACTTGGGTGTCACACATATAACTATACAAACTAGTAATGCTGATGTTGCCAACATTTTCAGAAATAAAGCCCACCGTTTCACTAAATTCTAAACCATTGTGATACTTTATATGCTTTGCAATTTTAAAAAATTGAGGTGTAATTGAATATAGCATTGTATATGTTTAAGGTGTACAATGGCTGACTTCATACACTTATCTACTACAGTAGGATTGCCACCATAGCACTAGCTAATACCTCACATGATAATATATACTATGCTTTACAATTAAGAGCTGTGCTAAAACTGTATAGGCAAGAAGAGGAGCAGAATTTTTAGAGTGTTATTTTAATAAGCAGCAAATCTGACAGCATGATTTTATGTTACTAGGTCTAGATGAGGGAGAGAAGGGGAAACAACAAATGTCCTAGCTACAGCCTTTTTTAAGGGCTAAAAATATTGTAGGATATACAGAACCATGAGTAATACTTTAGAAGTAGTTTGACATCTTAGTGATACATTTTTGTAACAAATAATTCACGGAGGGAGCTTGACATTCCCAACCCCCAATATTCCCTTCATCTATACTGAACAAGCAGAAAACAAGCTCGGGCATTCACCTGCCATATCCTTTCTTCAGAAAGATGCCACCTCTGTTCCACCAGCACCTCCTTGCCCTGCTGCTGACAGCTCCGTAGTGTTACAGCAGACACTGCTACTGCTGTTGGGCTGCCTGCGACTCTGCTGTGTTATTTAATTTTGTAACCACTATTAAGATCTTTAAAGCGTTTTGTTATGTTCTAGAATGAAAGATGCTCCATAAAATGAAGTTTATTATTAATAGGCTTATAGCTCCCAGGCCTACAATAAAGCAAAGTTATAAACACAGAGACTTCAAAGGGAAAACCCGGAAGCCACATGCGTCTCCAACGTTGCCAAGTAGGCAGGGGCTAGGCCCGGGCGCGGGGACCGGCGGGTCCTACCCAGTGCCCAGCCAGCCCTCACCCCAGCACCAGTGACCCTGCCTCTTCCACCACCTCTCCCCTCCACAGCTTCCTTGGAGTGGAGGTCGGCCTTGGCACCTCTGGGCCTTTCCTCTCCCACAGGAAACCTCTCTCCGGCCCCAGCCTCCGCGCCAGCTTTCGAATTCCTTTAGCGGCGCCTCAGTTTCCTCCAAATACTTTCTTCCCGTTTCCTTGAATTCTTTTTAAGAATTCAGCACGAAGCTCGTTCTCCCACGGTCCCTGAGGTCGGACGGCTGTCTCCCCTCACCCGGCTTTCTGGTCCGGGGCTCTACAGGCCAGGTCTCCTCTCCCCTCAGCTACTTTTCTTCAGCCGGGTCCCCTCCCTTCACCACCCTCCCCCGGCCCCCGCGCGTCCCCCGCTCACCCGCGGACTCCCCGGTGTTGATCCAGTCGGGGTTGGCGATGCTGGCGATGGCGAAGATATCGGCGGCGAGAAAGAGACATCCTGAGATGATGGTCAGTTTATCCATCTCCCCGCCCCGCTCCCCCCACCCCCCGAGCCCCGGGCAGGCCGCGGCCTCACGCCTTGCGCCCCATGGGCCGCTGCCGGGACCCGGAGTCCCCGCGCCACCGCCTAGAGCCTCCCCGGCCCCGCGCCGCTAGCGCCCTTCGCGCTCCCCGGACGAGCAGCCGCGGCGCCACCCGCGCCAGATCCGCAACCCGCCCCGGAAATGCTCGGCGTGCCCGCCCTTCACCCGGAAGTGAAGCTGCGGCGCCGGTCCAGTTTAGTCCTCTGGTTTCTGCGGCTGGTTTATCTTTGCAGGTTCGCACTGCTTCACCCCGACATTATTTTGGCCCCCTGGCTCGGGCCCCTGCCCCGTCCCCGGTGTCTTTTGGCAGGCTACGCTTTTTTGCCACTAACAATAGTATTGTTCTCGTCGTTGGCCATTTCGTCACAAAATGCCCTTCAGTCCTTATCCTGAAACTGGATGGGGGCTGAGGAAGTGGGGCGCCAGTCTTCCCCTGGAGGACCCTACAGCCCCTTGTGTAATTGCCTACTCAGTGCCCGTGAGCTCGGAACTGCGCCAGGTAGTACAGAACCATCGACGCCGTGGGCCAGGCACTGGGGTGCACCTGTGAGACCAGGTCCCGGCTCTTTGAAACTGACGTCTTGCTGGGAAAAAGAGAAACACGCCAAACTTTGTCTTTAATGATAATTTCAGGTGTTGATCTATGAATTGGGTCAGCTGAGGATGGGACACCGAAGGGTTACAAAGACCGCCGCGGTGCTAAAGCCCTCACCTATGAAGATCTGAGCAGGACAGGGAGAAGAAGCAAGTGCGCGAAGCGCTGGGGAACGGGAGGAAGTCGTTGGCCTGTCCCGGGTGCTGCGCGGGCGGGGCCGGGGGAACGTTGTGGCTGGGGAACCCTATGTGAGACACCGAGAAGTGGGCAACACCCGTCTGCTCTTGGGGAGCCATAATGAAGTTTGGATTTTATTGTAAGTGCAACGTAAGGCACTGGCAGGATAGTGAGAAAATTTTATTTAATTTGTAGACGGTCGAGTTGAGGGGTAAGAATGAAAGCAGGGATACCAGTTAACAAGCCAGGTAATCCAGGAGAGAGAAATGTTCTTTTGGCTAGGATGAGAGTAGTGAAGATGGAGAAAAATGAACTATCTGGATGATTCATAGAGGGAACGACTAGCTGAAATAGGGGTTGAAAAAGAGGACTCAGGAATGACTCCTAAATTGTGTTTGGTGATACTTTTTACTACTTGGGGCCTAAGGAGAGACTTAGGTTGGATGGATAACCAGAAAAGAAAACAAGACATTGGCATATTTTGTTAGCAATACAATTGGTCTATCTATCTACAGTTTTTCCATCTAGTGAAGGTTTCCTTTCGTGGCTCGTGGACTAAATCACCATTAACCCTGACTTTGGATCTAGATAGTACCTCATGCATCACTCAGATGAGACACTCATTTTCTCCCTGAATGTCACCCAGCTTATCTCTAGAAAGACCTAGAACAGTGACACCTGTCTCTGTTTTTGGAATGGCTACATGTCCCCAAAACTCAGCAAATTTCATTAACCAAATCCAACAGCCTTTCAGAAATGTGCAGTTATCAGTGTCACCACATAGATTAGATAAGGAGCAGTTTGATTGCTAGTTTATAGACATTCCTATTCAAACATTGGTCTCCTGAGAGGAAGGATTTTTAAGAAATATTATACCATTTATTTTTCCTCTGCCACAGAAATTGGCACAAGCTACCATATATTCCAGGAATTAAGATAAACATATCACATTACTGCAGGAGGTCTTTGTTTTTGTTTCGTTTTGTTTTGTTTTTTTAAGTATTGGAGAAGTTTGATGGAACTATGTCCTTGGCTGATTGTCTGGCGTTTCTATTGCCCAGGAATAGAAGCAACTCCAGCTATACCGTTCTGAATTCTCAAAAAATGTCCACTGATGTTCACCAGTGGAACTGGGCAGTTGATGAGAATTCTAGGGTGAAATTTTGGAACAGTTTGCCTATTTGAACTCAAACTGCATGGAATGATGATGACTTGATTCTTGTGTTTAAAAATCCCAAACATAAATTCCTCCTACCCAACAGCACTTCCCAGTCCCTCCTGCCTTTGCCCCTCCACAAAAGTTTCTGGATTTAAGATTAAAACAAAAAAAAACAACCAATATGGAGTTAAAAAATTTAAAACATTTTTTATCAGATAAATGGTCGAACATCACTGCAGACATTGGGAGTAGGGGGTAGAGGGATGGTCAAGGACCAAGTACCATGTTTACAGATTTCCCATTAATCCTATTTTCAGCCCCACATCTCTTTTCTCCCAGTACCTGGTGTTTGAAAGTCCCAAGTCTCTCTGAGGCCTATGGGACAGATCAGTTCTCTTCTCTATGTCTCGGTCTAGATTTTAGTAGACGCAAACCCTAGGGGTTAGAGGTGGTACAACAGAGTGAAAAGAATATAGAACTAGCCCTGGCTAATGTGGCTCAGTGGATTAAGTGCCAGCCTTCAAGCCAAAGGGTCACTGGTTTGATTCCCAATCAGGGCACATGCCTGGGTTGCAGGGGGCACACAAGAGGCAACCACACATTAATGTTTCTCTCCCTCTCATTCTTCCTCCCCTTCCCTTCTGTCTAAAAATAAATAAATAAAATCTTAATTAAAAAAAGAATGCAGAACCATATTGTAGTCCTACAGTTGCTACTGCCTTGAACTTCATATCACCTCTCTGGGTCTCTCCCCCATGTAACCTAGCAGAGTCAGACACTCTGCTTCAGTGATAGAACCTCCACATCTGATCACCCCTAAGCAAAGCAGCCAAGACTTTCCAGAGAGAGGATGAGCCATGGAGGCAGAAAGTCCTAAGGGACCCAGAAGAACAGAATGCTTCAAGAGGTAGATATGCTGGCAGTATGAAGTCATAAAGAGCCATTCTGCACTGTTAAAGGGCTGTGAACAGATAGTGCTTTACGATGATGGATTGATTGTAGGTCTCAGCCCAGCAGAAGCTGAATCCAGATGAGACCTCTGGGAAAGCTGGGGTTGGGACTGTGCAATCACTTTTCTCTTCAAGGAGTCTCTTTGGCCTAACAGGATAAAGAACACACTGCCACCCTGGGCTTGAAGTTGACCATGCAGGCCAAGAGTGTGCTGGATGCACCACATGTGTGCACCTGGGGTTTTCAGGATTAGATGCAACAAAAGAGCCGCATCCAGAAGTTAACAGCTTGTGCCTTGGGCTCAAATCTCAGTCAAATGGATTGACTTTCATTGGAGCTGATTCTGAGACAAGACATTATTGATTAATGTGCATGAGGTTTCTGAAGGAGTACTCTCAAGATCAACTCCTGTGAGGGAAGGGAAGCAAATAGACTGAGCAGAGGAAGGACTCTGCAGTCACAGGGGTCTCTGGTAGACCCCACAGGGAGCTCTGAAGCTGAATGGCAATTTTGAGTTGTTAGCTGGGGTAGAGAGGCCAAGCCTTTGTATGCCTATATGGACCAGTCACTGGATGCTAGCTACCCCAGGAATGGGGCATGTATGATCTTGGGTAAGGTGGCTCTCAGACAAGGACAGTTCCTTGAGAGGTTTGGCAGTTGTGATCTGTCAACCTACCTACTACTGTCTCAGTATTGGTAGAATAGGTGCTTCAGCTCCAGCTCTGAAGGGGGCCTAGGCAGTGCACTAGCATTTGCAACAGCGCACCCATGGTGTAGGAGTTCTTTTCAGTTTGGAGAGCAGCACCTTCAGGACCCTGGTGGGCATCTTTTCCTGTGGAAAACTTATAAGAGGAAGATGAGTGGAACACCAACTGCAGCTGCAGAACTGATATTGATCTAATTTCCCTCCTCCCATCATCCTTGATTCTTCAAACCCTCTGCCAGCATATCTAAAGGCCTAGGTGGCTTAGGTGGTGGAGCCCTAGGCCTCCATCCCTGAGGAATTTGAGCCCCTGGGTGCCATTTACTTCTCAGGGGTGGCTGCTGTATTTATCTATTTACTGTCAAAATAGGGTGAGGAAGTACTAAGAAACACCCACATGGGTCTTGTGGGTGCCAAACCATTACATTTTACTACTGGTGAAAAATCGAACAATCTAAGTGCTTCCCTGTCTACTGTGGATGGGGTCCTCATTGTTACTTTGGCAGTGAATCATCCAGCTCCTAAATCCTATTGTAGCATCCACTCTTTCAGACCAAGCCAACTGCTGGTGCAGGTGGGTTCTCTAGGAAACACATTCTGAGTTACAGAGAGTTTACTGGGGACTATTTTTGGGACCCACACCTGTGAGGGGAGGGAAGGAAGTAGGACCAAGCAGAATGAGAAGTGAAGTTGCAGTGCAGCCACAGGTGGACCTCAGTGGCCCCCATAGGGACTTCTGAAGCTGGATGGACCTCCAGAGTTGTTTGAGTTGGACAGAGAGCAGGTTTTTACCCTGCACTAACCAGTCACTGGGTACTGGTTTACTTGAGAAGGTGTGAACTTGGGCAAGAAGCTCTCTTTGGCTAGCAGCAGGGTTGAGATAGAGGCAGGAAGAAAAAGCCCATCAATCTTGAAGGGGCATCTGGGTGGCACAGCACGGAATCCATGACAGTTTGTATTCTGCGGTTCCGATAATCAGTATGATCTTGGCATCTGCTCAAAAGAGCATTTTCAGACTGGGTTGGAGGAAAGGTGGGTGGAGCCCCTGGACCAGGCCCCAAGACTCACAGAACCTCAAATGCTGCCATGCCTCATTCCTGCTAACTCTCACAATTCCCCTACTGATAGGAAAATGGAAGAAAAGGATGTATTTTATGATAGAATTAATTTGCTATCTGGACAGCTGCTTCACCAAATGATTCAGAGGAAGAAACAGGCCATCCATCACAAGAAGCCACCTGCAGGAGACTCCTTGAGGTTGGGAATGGTAGGAAATAGTATCACTTTGTTCATTTCCCTTTGCACCAGCCTTTGCAACACAGGATTTATCCAACAAGAAATCTGCCCTGGCTCTCACCAGTGTAGCTCAGTTGGTTGGGCAGTGTCCCCCAAAGCAAAAGGTTTGATGCCCTGGTCAGGGCACATGCCTGGTTTGCAGTTTGGTTCCAGGTCTGGATGCATGCAGGAGGCAACTGATCTCTCTCACATCAATGTATCTCTCTCACATCAATGTTTCTCTCTCACATCAATGTTTCTCTCCTCTTTCTCCCTCCCTTGCCCTCTCTCCAGAGATAGATAATTAAAATCTTAGGGGGAAAAAAAGATTTCCTTTTAAAGAAGATCTTTTAAGAGGAGATTTGTGGGAGGGAAATCATGTTACCAAAAACAGTGTGATCTTTGGGTTTCAGAGGAATATTCACCTGCAAAAAGAGAATAGCAAATTTGCTGGAATAACAAATGTTTTGTAACTCATCTAGGTTGCTTAAACAGTTTCTGAAGTTAAACTTGATATGTGAGTTATTGAAGCCCAGAAAGTACAAAGAAGTGAGAAAAAAAAAAAAGAAAAGAAATCTGCCCTGGTTTATTGTTTGGGTAGAGCCACAGAAACAGCTGAATAAGCTGGGAGCTTCCCAGGTTTGGACATCTTTGCACAGTGCCTGACATCTAATAGGTGCTTGATTACTATTTGTTGAAGGCAGGAGTGCAAGGTGCTTAGCTTCTCAGTCTAATCAGAGTGGGAAGGGCAACCGGACCTACATCATTCTCTTGTTTTCTATTTCTTCTAAAATTTATTTTTGATAATATATATTTTCCTAAAACTGCACACCCATCTGTTTTTAAAGTCTCAGTTCCAAGAGATAGAGCCCTTGTTTGTCTTGTCTTGTACATCAGCACAGACTGTAGAGCAGGCTTCTGGTATGAGAAAATGTGTGTAGGAGGAGGGGTTATATTGGAAAAATAAGAAGAATTAATTCCTCTCTGAACCGTAACTCATTTTTTTTAGGTCACCCTTGGCTATTTCTCATTCAAAATATCTGTGAAAAAAGTGCAGTTCTAATATAGTTGGAACAGTTGGTGTAACAATATTCAGAAACTTTATTGGGATTGGGAAGTAGCCGGGGATTCTGAGCTTGCTGTGATGATCCCCTGTGGACCATTTCACATCTTTGAGACCCTCCCCTGTGCTTTCTCCACTCTCTCCATTTCAGTAGTTTCCCAGGAATGGATATGAACTCTCTATGAGCAGCCCTGTACTTATGAGCAGCCCTCATTAGTTTTGTTCTTCTCTACCGAAATATTCACACTCTGTTTTCCAGGTCCAAAAGGCCTCGTGATGACGTCACTCCTCAACCTCTGGGCATCACGGTAGCGCGGTCCTAGGGGGCAACCCACTGCGCCAGCCCTAGGTCTCTCGGCACCTGCAATCGTGCCACGTGCAGCGCAACACACTGGCTCCTTGCTCTTCCAGGATTCGAGACAGTTGGGAGTTGGACCGATTTCCGCTCAGCTCTGGGAGGCGCTCTTGACAGCCTGCTCTCCAGGGGCCATGGAGAAGGCTACCTACAAAAGCAGAAAAGGTGAGTGGAGAGAGAGCAGACAAGCCTTCCTCGTTTCTTTCCTCTGTAAAATGGGAACAACACTCTCTTGGCCTCTTGCCATCATTTGTTTACCAGACCATAATTTACGTACAGTGAGAACCTCCCTTCTAGGGCACAGGTCTGTGAGTTTTGAAAATCGCTTACCCACGTTTAACCACCACCACCACAGTCAAAAGGCTGCGCCTTGGCCACCAGCCCTCTCCCCAACCTCAACTCCTAATCTGTTTCTGTAGTTTTTCCCTTTCCACAGAGAATGTCACAAAAATGGGATCATATTATATGGAGTCTTTTGAGTCTGGCTTCTTTCACTTAACCCTGCTGGCTTTTGAGACATAGTAGAGGGAAACCCTGACTAAAAGCCCACTTTTCTGTAGGCTCAAGGAGAGGATGGGGACCATTTGCTCTAACTTGCCCCTATAATCTTTTATTTTATCCAGGATTTTATTTATTTATTCCTAGAGAGAGGGGAAGGGAGCAAGAAAGAGAGGGAGAGAAACATCAATCAGTTATTTCTTGTATGTGCCCCAACCTGGGATTGAACCCCCCAACCCAGGCGTGTGCCCTGACCAGAAATAAGACGATATCCAACCAACTGATTCACGCTGCTCAGGGCATGCCCCTATAATCTTGAAAAGTCTCTGAAGTCGGTTCCTCCTTCACCCTAGGTTTTTTGCACACAGAGAGGATGAAGATAGGCAAGGACACCTGCTGGGCAGAAATAGCAGTGAACCCTCCAGCTGGGGTAGGGGAGCAGGGGAAGCCCTTCCTTAATAGTGGGAGGTCTCCCAGGTCCCCCAAAGATCAGTCACCTAAATTTGGCAAAGGCTTAGTGAGTAGCAGTTTGTCACTTGTCCTTAAGGAAAAGTGTTGCATGTGTGTGAAACATTGGGAAAATGTGCAGAAAACAAATCTCCCCAGAAGTTCCTGTGTACTGAAAGTGAGTTTTCCAAAAGCTTCCTGTTGGGAAGAATAACTTGTTTTAAATCACTCCTCAGTCTTTGAAACTTTTCTTGTGAGGTGTAGTTCTATAGAAAACATATTTCATCCCCTGCCACCACCCATTTTCCCAGGTTCTCCTCCCAAATGCTTTTTTACTACTGTGCATTTCCACTGTCGTTGCCATGATATGCTTGGGCAATTGCATTAACCCCTTTATTTCTCACATCCACTCCGGACTCCACAATCTAATCTCCACACAGCAACCAAAGATCGAGCTAGCTTGCTTTCTTTCTTTCTTTCTTTCTTTCTTTCTTTCTTTCTTTCTTTCTTTCTTTGTTTCTTTCTTATTCCTTCCTTCCGTCTTTCTTTTTTCTTTTTTAAATGCAAATCTTATTGTGTTCTGCATAAATTGCTTCTAGCTTTTCCAGTTAAGTAAACCTGCAAGGCAGGTCTGCTCGGCCTTTGCTCCTACTATCTGCCCCTCCCCTACTGGTATCCTTTATGCTCTTTCCTGTCTCCGAATCTTGATCCAATTTGCTCCCTTTCACATCCTTTGCCTAAATATTTCCTATTAGTTCTTTGGACCTCAATTCAGTTTTACCTCCTCTGTGAAGCCTGGCCTGCCTTCCCCACAGGAGACCTTGACCTCCTGTTGGTCACCCTGAGCCTTCTGTACTTTTCCTTCATAACATGTGTTACAGCTGTTATTCAACATATTTGCATGACTAATGGATATCTGTCTCCTCCACTAGATGGGAAGATCCATGAGTACAAGAAACACTTCCTGAATCCATAAATATTTGTTAAGTGAATGGATAATAAGTAATGTCAATTAAATATTTGTAATGTGCTAAGCACTGTGCAAAAACCTTTCTTCCACTGTCTTATTTAATTCTCATAATAACCCCCTCAGGTGGACACTTTTCCTTACTGAGGAGCAAACTGAAGAGTGGAAAGGTTAACTGCCCTAGAGGTCTGGCTTTAGACCCCCAGTGACGATTCTCATGCTTCTGTCTCTGTGAAGGTCTAAAACATATCCCTCTCTTTTTATTAGAAAAACAAATCAAGTTCCAGGCCAAGTCATCTGTGCACAACTTGAGCAAAACTCAGCAGACCAAACTCACTTTGGGCAGCCTGGGGTTAGGCTTGATCATCATCCAGCATGGGCCCTACCTCCAGATCACACACCTCATCAAGAAAGGGGCTGCAGCCAGGAATGGAAAACTCCAGCCAGGTGACTGTGGTTTCCCATACCTCCCACTACCCAACCTTGCCTCCCTCCCCACTGCCTTCAGGGACACTCAGGTTATTAGGTTTCAGTGCAACCATAACGATGATATTGTCTGAGAGCTTTCTATGGGTCAGCCAGTTGCTATCACTTATATAACCCTCCCTCTTGGGCATTATTTATTCATTGAATTCTTGTAATAACCCTCTAGGTAGAAAGTATTATATTCCTCTTTTCCAGGTGAGGAAACTGAGGCTCAGTGAGAATGAGTTCCTTTTCCAGTTTCACCCCCATCTAGCAAGTGGAATACAAACACAGGCAGTGTGGCTCATGGCTCTCTGTGGATAAAGATTTCCTCTCTGGTAGGCAGTATTAATCATTAACATTTAGACACATGACCTCATTTTAGCCTTCTGACAAACCCTGAGGAAGATTCTGCTATTTTAAGGACCTTACAGAGCCCTAGATGGTGTGGTTCAGTTGGTTGGAGTGTCATCCCAAAACCGAAAGTTTGCAGGTTCTATCCCTGGTCCAGATACATATGATCCCTGGTCTGGGTGTGTATGGGAGCCAACCAATTTATGTTTCTCTCTCTCCCTTCCTCTCTCTCTAAAAGCAATGAAAAAATGTTCTTGGGTGAGGATACAAAAAAAAAAAAAAAAAAAAGTACCTTACAGATAAGGAATCAGTTATTTCAGAAACCTGCCCATGGTCACACCAAGGAACAGGGATGTGAACCCTCTCTGTTAAACTCCCCAGTGCAAAGGCTTTATTGGTACCACCCCGTTTCTCTGGTCTTTGGGTGAATGAATTTTTTATCCAATGTAAGATGTGTTTTCCCAGTGCCTGCTCTGGGCCTAGTGCTGTGCTCAGGAGTCAGTGAGGCACAATGAGATTATAATGTGTTGAGAAGAAAAACCATTCAGCATTAACTGGACTGTCACTTTCTAGTGCTATGACCTTGGACAAAGTCACTTAGCTTTTCAAGCCTCAGTCATCTCATCCCTAAGTTGGGATAATACCACCGTTGTCAGAGGTTGCTGAGATTTGATAATTTTAATGAAAGTGCTTTGAAAACTACAATGCTATAGAAATACTGGCAATAATTTATCTTAGGCTGGTCTTACTTAGAGAGTGCTTAGACTCATGTCTTTAATGTCTTTTTTTAAATAAAAAATGATTGTGGTAAAGGAGGCCCAGCGAATTAAACCACTGGTTGGCAACTCTGGTTACCTATTAGAATCACCTGGGGAACTCTTAAAACTAAGATGCTTCGGCCATATCTCCCCAGGGGTTATGATTCAATTGGTTGGGGTTGGGGATAGGGCAGTTCAAGTTTTAAAGTCTCCTCTGGAGATTCTACTGTAATTGCAGTTTGGGTTAGAAGCAGTGGGTTAAAGAAGAAAGTAGATAAATGATCTTATTATGAAACAGTTCACCTTACCTTAAATCCAAAGCATTTTCTCCATGCATCACTACTTGGTGCTGGGGAACAAAGTGCTAGAGAGTTCTGGATTTTCCAGACCGAAGGAACTCTAGGAAAGATCCCATGGGCTCTGCTTGTTCTCCTTGGCTTCTCTGGGATGAAATGTATGCCAGCTGCTGCTCGATAACCAGAGTGTACATTCCCTGGAGTGGGACTAGGAGTGTTTTCATGCACACAAAGTGGAATCTCATGTTGGGAGTTACAATTAGTAGGCTCCCTGAAGTCCTTGAAGTCAGAGGCAGGTTTTTTTGTTTTGTTTTGTTTTAAGAGGAAGAGAGCCCTGGCTGGTGTGGGTCAGTGGATTGAGTGCCATCTTGCAAAACAAAGGGTCACTGGTTCAATTCTCAGTCAGGGCACATGCCTAGGTTGCAGGCCAGGTTCCCAGTAGGGGGCATGTGGGAAGCAACCACACATTGATGTTTCTCTCCATTTCTTTCTCCCTCCTATTGCCTCTCTAAAAATAAATAAATAAAATCTTAAAAAAATAAAGAGGAAGAAAGTGAGAGAAAAAAATTGATTCATTGTTTCTCTTATTTATGCATTCATTGGATGATTCTTATATGTGCCCTGACACTGGGGATGGAACTTACAACCTTGGTGCATCGGGGCAACTCACTGAACAACTGAGCTACCCAGCCAGGGTCAGAGACAATATTGAATTCATCTTTGAAATTCAGTACTTACCTGTAGTACTGGTACATTTATTGTGTCTATGCTTAATAAATGAATAATAATTTAGTATTTGGCATTGAGTATTGTGCATTGTGTTTCTATATTATCTAATTTAATTTTGCAACACTGCTGGAACGTATATAATGAAATATAGAAGCTTAGTTAGGTAAAGAAACTTAATACACAGAGGTGAGCGATTGGAGCTGAGACTTGAACCATGTCTACCTAGAAAGTCTCTACCTTTGACTACAAATGAATTTTTTCTATTGATTTAGAGAGAGAGGAGGAAGAGAGAGAAAGAGAGAGATTTGTTGCTCCACTTGTTTATGTATTCATTAGTTGTCTCTTCTCTGTGCCCTGACCAGGGACTGAACCTGCAACCTTGGTGTATAGGGATAACACTCCACCCCACTGAGCTACCTGGCCAGGGCAGAAATGAGATTTTAATAAAGAGAAAGTCCAGAGTCCTAAATTTCTTCATGGCAAGTCAGCCACTCCTCTTCAGGGTCCAGGCTTCAAAGACTGTAATTCCTTCCTTTTGACAATGGTTGAAATTTTGAGATGGTAATATTCCTTGAAACCTACAATTTCTTTGACCTCATCATTTCCCTAGCCCTATTCTCATCGATGTGCTTCAAATTTCTCTCCTTTGGTGTTTCATACAGGTTTCTTCTTGATTTCCTAATTTAGTTTAGTGTTAACTTGTTCTGGCTAAACTTTATTTTTTAAAATTTTTATTTTTTGGTTTTAGAGAGAGAGTAGAAGGGGGAGAGAGAGAGAGAGAGAGAGAAACATTGATTTGTTGTTGTTCCACTTATTTACGCATTCATTGGTTGATTCTTGTATGTGCCCTGACCCAGGGATTGAACCCATGGCTTTGACATATTGGGATCATGCTCTAACCAACTGAGCTGCTTGGCCAGGGCTTCTGGCTAAACTTTAAATCCCTTATGGCCAGTATAGTTTTAACAGACTCTGATACATTAAGAAATTAAAATATCTTTGAGGGTAAATACAAGTCCTGTACTGGCTATCATTGTTACCAAGACACATTCATTAAGTATTTCCTGAATGCCGGCTGTGTGCAGGCTTCCTGCTCTGTACTGGGTCTCATACCACGTGGAGCTTATGGAACTTAAGCCTAGTTTGGAGAAATGGAGAGAAATAAATAAATCTATTTTTTAGTAGTGGCCTAGCTGCTACAAGTGGATTTAAATAAGTAATTGAAACAAAGTTTATATGATGTGGTTCCTACATCCTATTAAAACAAAATGTGTAATGAGGTTGGTATTTATAAATACTAGATTGGTGTTTGTTTTTGAAGGGCCATGTGAATATCCACTGCCACAGTAATCACATTCATACAATGACATATTTGGTTTACAGCATCAGGGTGTCAAGCTGTTTATTTTCTGCCCTCTTGATAAAAATCATCTTTTAACAACATAATTAAGCAGAATGCCAAGCCATAGCTTTCAGCTATAAACTTTACTTTTAACATTAGGCAAGTGAGCTCACCAATGAGCTTTTGCCACTGTAATTAACCTCTGTTGGACCACACAATCTGCATGTAGCTGGGAGAAAGAAAGAAGCCTTGCATCATTCTGAAGCTGGCTTTGTTAGTTTTACTCTTAGCTACTTTTTAAGACCAAAGTAAAGTTTTCTCTACCCTTCTAAACATTCTTTAATACTGGAAATTTTTTTTTATTCAGTTGTCAAGTGATCTTTAACTGAAATATTTTCCTTTGTAGTTCTTAACTAGCCAGGCATTCCACTGCACCACTGCTGATGTCATCTATGATGTCATCTATGATGGCATGAAGGTGGCAGCCATCAACATTGCAGCCCACAGACTGGGTGGTCCCCAGGATCTCTGTAATGGTTCCAGAGAGTTCTCTAGCTAAAGACCAGTGCCACGTTTCTCAGGCAATGTGGACAATCTCATCAAAAGTGATCTTTCCACTGTGCTTAGTTGTTTATTTGTTTTTTTGTTTCTTTCTCTTTCCTGGTGGTTCTTTGAGGGCTTTGATGATCAAGGAGGAGGGAGAAGGTATAGCCCCAGTCTGGGCCTGTGTGTTCTGAATGGTCAGTTTCACTGTAATCCTCAGATCCTTTTAGTCCAGTCACCAGTTGCTTGCTTTGGTGATGTCATCACCAAACTTTTTATTTATCCTCACCCAAGGACATTTTTGTCATTGCTTCTTAGAGAGAGGGAGGGGGGGAGGAGGCAGCAATGTGAGAGAAAAACATCGACTTGTAGTTGCCTTGACTAAGGGATCAAACCTGTAACCTGGGTGTGTGCCATCACTGGGATTCAAACCCACAACCTTTCCATCTACGGGATGAGAGTCCAACTAACTGATCCCACACCAGCCAGGGCTCATTACCAACCTTTTTTCTAGACAGGGGGGCCAATCTTGGGGGCCAGGACAGACATGGCACCAACTTCCCCATCAATGCACCTCAGGAATATGACTTTGATTTCATTGGGGTCAAACTTCGATGGCATGTTGTCAGATGAATCCAGATTCAGAAGGACTGAAGAAAGTTGCACCTAAGTCTCCTCCAAGCCAAAAGCCAAAAGAATACTGGGAATTTTTGTTTTTGACAGAATCTAGCACTACAGAAGTTTGTCTTTGGTATTCCTTAGAGGCTTCCTTTGGGATCAGCATGCTTCCTAATGAGCACATGTGGAATAGATAAAGAGAAGTACTTCATCTTGAGTCTTGTTTTGGAAGGAGGGTGATTGAAGGTTTGCCAGCTTCCCACACACAGAGAGGTAGACACATCCTTTGGGACTTCATTGGAGTTATTTCATCTGATGTTAGTTATAAAGTCTTCATCACCACTTGACAGAATGTTAATACTAGTTAAATCTAAAGACTAAGATTTTACCCAATGTGAATCTTCCCTTAAAAAATAGTTTCTCTGTATTTCTTCTTCTCTTGCTGAATAATACCCTCGTAGCAGTCAGGGTTCTTTATTGCAAGCAAAAAAATTGTTCTGTTAAGGCACTGAATTTAGAACATTGAGTCTGACAGAACTTCCAGAAAGGCTGGAGAACCAGGCTTGGAAAATGTTGAGAACACAGGGCCATGTACAACTACATCTGGAAACTGGGTATGCTCCCCTCACTCCTCTGCATGTCCTGCTCCAGGTTCAGTGACCCTGGTGGGAGTGCCCAGTGGCTGAATCTAGGTTACATGTCTATGCCCTAGCTGCTGGGGGTAGGGAGGTGAGTGCAAATGAATAATTGGTCCTTTTTAGGATCCTATTTTTGGGTCCATGAACTTGCTGTCAAGATGTGGTTCTCTTTCCATCTACTGTGGGCTCAGAAGCTCTATGCTTTACCATCACTTTTCCCTCCCTGTCCAGCACTGCCTTAGCTGTCAAATCCCTTTGAACCAATATATTTTCTGTATATACATCTTAAGCTTAATTAAAGCATGCTAATTGGTGTTTCATGCAAAATTATTTGCTCAATCAATACTCTGTAAGGGCCGAGAATTAAACACTGATGTTTAATGTGGTCAACTTACTGTGGAGGGCACTGGAAAAAGCCAGGCAGCTATAATGGAAGGTAGGCCATTCATGCATCACTTAATGTAAGTGGCTTTTTCTTTAAGAGTAATAGCCATTCTTTTTTACTTGAAATACACTTTTAGAATTCTAAAGGCTGCTTCAATTATAAATGGTACAATCTCTGTCACACAAAGGACTTTGTCACAGACATGCTATGAAAGTGTGATATAATATTTATCATTGCACTGCTATAAGAAACATTTTGCATGCATTCATTATGCAAAAAACATTCAAGTAACTGAAGCGGTCATTTTTTAAAAAAAGATTTTGTTTGTATATTTTGAGAGAAGGGGAAGAGAGGGAGAGATACATCAATTGGTTGCCTCTTGCACACATCCCAACCAGGAAAGAACATGTATCCCAGGGATGTGCCCCAATTAGGGATTGAACCAGTGACTTCTTGCTTGTGGGATGATGCTCAACCAACTGAGCCACACTAGTCAGGGTGAGGTGATCGTTTTTATTAAATAAAGACTGACTCTTGGTTTTGGTTCAAGATGAACCAGCAATATGAACCCATGAAATGAAACACCTCACAATAAAACCCAAAATGGTATGTTCCCTTTAAGCCATTATCTTATTTTTGCTGCTATTTTTTCCCCTCTTTAGGTGATGTTCTGATTAGTGTTGGCCAAACCAATGTGTTAGGATATACTCTTCGAGAATTTTTAAAGCTTTTGCACCATATCACCATAGGAACAGTGCTGCAAATAAACGTGTACCGAGATTTTATTGAGCTACCCCAAGAATGGCAAGAAATATATGATTTAATCCCGGAGACCAAATTCCCAGTAACATGGTAGGTAGTTCATTTTCAGAAATCTTTGTTATACTACAGAATTCTCCAGGATCTATGAAGCCCAGCATGTTGGCTTAATGTGAAAATTATCAAATGGACCATGGTAGGAGGGATTGGTGACACTGCTAGAACAATATCATGGTTTTCTAAATCTTTTTGAAAAGAATAATCTGCAGGAAATAACATCAGGAAGAATGATAAAGGCAAGAGCCTTGAACCTGGAGTTAATAAAAAAGAATAAACTGTCCCATGGGAACTCTGTCTGTGCGATGTGTCCCCCTTTCCAAAGTCAGCCCTTAAATTAAGGGCTGGGAATCCCATTCCCTCATTTGTCTCCTGTGTATTAACTGCTCTCTCTGGATCCTTTCCAGTAACATTTAAACCTTTTAAAGCTTGTATCTATCATCTTTGCAAAAACCACTTTAACTACACTCTCCTTTCTCAGCCCCTCTGACCACTGCCCTACCCCTGACTCCGAACTTGTTGGAAGGGTTGTGCACTCAGACATGGCCATTTCTCAGGCACTCCCCAACCCACGTTAATCGGGGCCTTGTTCTCATCACCTGGCTGAGGCCTTTCCCAGGTCCTCCAGAACCTTCACAGTGCTGATTTTCTGGCTCCTCTCATCTTTATTTTGACTTGGCTTCTGAGAATTAGACACTTTACAACCTCCCAACCTCACTGTTGCTGAAACAGCACCTTCCCCTGGCTTCTGTGATACCCATTCCCCTAATTTTCCTATGACCTCTAGTCACTCCCTTTTGGTCTCTTACCCAGACTTGGAGTTTCTTAAGGTATGATCTTTGGTTCTCTCCTCTCAATCTCCTGGGCAATCTCAATGATGACTTTGGTCTCCATTACTATCCATACATTAACAATTTTCAAATTGTATTTTATCTCCTAACTTGTATATTTAAACACCCACTTGGTGTCTCCCTTTGGATATATCTCAAACTCATTATGCCTAAAATCAAAAGCCAGCTCACCTCTGATCTTCTAGTGGCCCTATCTTCCTGGGACAGTGTCTGCCTTGTCGAACAAGTCAGAAATTTAGGGGTTAAACTTGATTTTTCTGTTTTCCTCATCTTCCTCCTTCCTCCTCAGCCACTACAACTTGTTGTTCACCTTCCAGCCATCTCCCACATTTGTCCACCTCTCTGGCCACTACCATCTCTCCAGTCAAAGCCACCATTTTGGCTCGCTGCAGCTTCTCCTGTCCGCTATTCATTGTCTACACAGAACCATCCTTTTACAATGCAGATTGGATTGTACCATGCCTTAAAATCTGTAGGACCTTCTTTTGTTCTCAGGATAAATGCCCAAATTCTTATACTGGTTTTTGCTCCCAGGACTTGGCTGGTGTTTGTATACCACTCCAGCCTCATCTCACATGGCTCTCCTCCCCTGTGGTCCACTTTGGCTTTCAGTTCTTTTACCTGATGTTGCTCTTTGCCTTGGGGTTTTTTCATGTGCTCTTCTGTCTGCAATGTGCTTAGGACCCTGTCATGAGTATTCATTGAAGGTTCTGAGTGCAGACTTTTCTAAGAGGCTTTCCTAAAGGAAGTGTTAAAACACTGTCAGGTCCACCTGTCAAATGTTCTCATAATATCCTGATTCTCTCCTCACAGCATTGATCCAATTTCAATGAAATAATCTGCTTAGTCAATTGTTTACTGTGTTGCCCTGGGAGAATGCAAATTCTATGAAGGCAGTGGTAAGTCTGTCTTGTTATGTTGCTGTGATAGGTTCAGATGCTGAACCTGTCACAGGACTTTTACTTAACTGAGGGCTCACTTATTCAGTGAGTAAAACTTGAAATCCAGCTTTCAATCTCTGGCAAATCAATCTGAGAGCTTGTTTATCTGTTAACACAGGAATAGCAGGGACCCTTCCGAGGATCAGATAATTAAGGAAGTTCTGTTGAGCATGAGAACATCTTTTCTTTCAGTGAGAAATTGAGTGCTCTGATGCAGGAATGGTCCTTATTAATTCTGACAGGTTTCTTGAGCCCTAGTTGCTGCAGTCCTGTATCTTCGCTCATTGGAATGAGCTCAAAGAAACCTGGCTGGAAACTTCACCTACACTAAAATTGGCCCAGATTGTTGCATAGAAATTACTTCAGAGATCCCAATTTGTGACCCTAGGGATTGGTGTGGCCACAGATGCGCTCTGCTCTGCCATGTGTTTTGTTTTGTTCTTCCCTCTACCATGTTTTAAAAAGCCAGAAGAGCAGTCACCCATAGAAAGCGAGGAGGTACTTGGGACTTGTCTAGGGGCCAGTAGAACTCTATTTCTTGACCTGGGTGGTGACTATGAAGGTTTTTATAATTTTTTTCTTAAACTGTTTTTTCATTTTCTGTTTATTTCAAATTTAAAAAATGAAAAATATTTGAATTAGGTGCCAAATTTATGAGTCTAATATTTCATGGAAAGAATCTGGATTTGTGGTTTTTCCTGAAAAATCAGAAGATAGGCTTGGATCCTCATGGTGACAATGGTCTAGAGCTGGGGAACAGTGGTCCCCATCAAATTGGGCACAGACCGGGGGAAAAAATTTCCCACAATAACCAAATCAATTATAATTTGATTAAAAATCATTCATGATAATAGCAAAAACTTATTCACCTCTTACAATATGATGGGTACTATTTACAAGATTATACAATTTAATCTTCATGCCAATTCTTTTTTAAAATCCTCATGAAAGTTATATTAAAAATGATTTTAGAGAAAGAGAAAGGGAGAGAGGAAAGATGGGAGGGAGGGAGAGAGAGAAACATCAATGTAAGAGAGAAATTTAGATCAGTTGCCTCCTGTACATTCCCCAACTGCAGTTCAAACCAATAACCTAAGTAGGTGCCCTGACCAGGAATCAAATCTGTAAACTTTTTGGTTCACAGGATGATGCTCCATTCAACTGAGCCACCTGGTCAGGGCCATGCCAGTTCTTTTTATTATCATTTTATAGATAAGAAAACTGAAGCCAAAAGAAATGTATGTAAGCTTGCCAGAGATCACAGGGGTAAGCAGCAGTAGTTCGTCTCTAGAGCAGCCATGTCCAATAAGAACTTCCTGTGGTGGTGGAAATGTTCTGTATTTGTGTTGTCCTCTATGGTAGCCACCAGCCACATGTGGCTATTAAGTGCTGGAAATACAAGGATTTGCAAATGAAGAATTTGGGTTTAATCAGTTTAAATTTAGCTGTCACAGAGTGCTGGTGGACCTTTGTACTGGGGAGTGTTACTCAAGCCTGAGCTCTTAACCACTTGCTTATGCAAAACTATGTTCTAACTAAGCATTTTAATTACAGGGTTTGAGATTCAGAATACTACAATCTAAGGATGACAGATTTACTGTTCAAAAACAAAGAAAATATAAACACATAATAGCACAACTTAAGTATGAGGCTGAAACTCAAAAACTTAGGAACGATGCCAAGCATGTTCTGACTCCCTTTCTTAAGCAAAGGATTTGTATCTAAGATGTCATATTAACTTATGTGAAGGGGGCAAGGAATGGGCAGAAAAGGGAGGAAAAGACTTCTTTCACAAAGTTGGCATGACCTTCTTCAGGAGCATATGGCACTGTGTGGACATTGGAGAGAATATGCCATATAAAGATCTGGGCTGGCCTACTGGTATAAAAAATATTTCCAGCCAACCCTGACCTCTGCAGGCTTGTGGTTTTATTATCTAATGCCAGTTTAATAGAAGCCTGACTCTACCACCTGTCCTTTGTAATCCTGATACAGAGTTACAAGGGATACCCTTTGCAGCCTGAAAAAATAGTACCTTGTCCTCCCACCCCCATTCATGTGCTATTTAGGAAATCCTGAGCGTGATAAAAGTATATTATTGTAGTCATTAGATCTTTTACATTTCCTTGCACAGCACTAAATCAAGGATCAAAGAAAATCTCACAATTTAAGACCAGTGGCTCTCAGTAAAAATGACTCAATATTGTGTATCACCAGGAGAGAGAAACTTTAGGGCACAGATAGAGCAGGATTAGAAAGTTCAAGAGGCCTGGCTCTGACTGGTGTGGCTGAATTGGTGGGGTGTCATTGTGCAGGGCAAAGGGTCACCAGTTTGGTTCCCAGTGAGGGCACATACCTTGGTTGTGGGCTGGTGCACGGTTTGGGTGTAGGTGAGAGGCAACCAACCGGTGTTTCTCTCACATACCAATGTTTCTCTCCCTCTCTTTCTCCCTCTCCTCTTCTACCTAAAAATAAATATAATCTTAAAAAAAAAAAAAAAGAGGCCTGTAAATGCTAGCAGGCAAGCATCACCCAAGTTTCAACAATCATGAAAGTTGAGGCAAGTTACAAAAAAATCTTAAAAATTTTTGGACAGCAACAAAGAGGTGCAATAGTGAATCATGAGATACATCTGGATAGAAGGATATTCTACAAATCCACATTTGTAAACCCAAAAGAGAAGCAAAGAATAATGGTCAGGAGAAAAAAGTAAAACTCACAGAGTTTCCCATGACTAGTGTGTTAAAGGTCTTTGAGGCCTACTACTTCCAGGCCTCCCTTGAAATTGGCAATATTCTGTTATTGCCAACCCCTGGGGACCCATAAGTAAATTCTGGGTGGAGTGAAATTAACCCACCCTTTAAGGCCTGCTAATAAATCAGATTAGGCGTCAGGCTTAAGTCTGTGCAAACCCAGGCACTTTGATTACATTTAGGAATGGAAACAAATTTAAAGATACTTTTAGAAAAGGGAAAAATGTCAACAACTCAAAAAGGCAGTGCTAAAGTTAAACTGTATCCTTTCTTCTATGTGCCAAAGCCAATGATAAGATATTAAGAATAATTTTCATTTAACTATTCTTTTATTTCCAGCACAAAAAAGAAAACTGAGCAGACAAAAGATTCTTTCACAAGCACTGAGGACAAGGAAGATGTAGTTTTAGATAAAAAACTTAAGTATTATAAATCCCCACAGTCCACTGGGCATCCTCCTGCAAGAAGACCCATGTCAATCTCCAGAGAGTGGCATGAATATAAAAAGAAGAACCAGACTATCAGTGTAGGAACAGACATTAACTCTGATGTCATGATTCACAGAGACCACAAGAAAGAAGTGAGAGCCCCTTCCCCATACTGGACAATGGTGAAGCAAGACAAAGACAGCTCCTCCTCCTCCTCAGCCTCAGACATATTCTGGCTGGAAGACTACGCCCAAGTTGAAAAGGGCGAGGGTCAACCTGCATCAAAAGTTGGTTACTAGTTTACAAATATGTGATCATAGGAACATTTCTCTGGGAAATACCCAATTTTTGTGCACTGCCACACACAGCTTTTCTGTACTTACAGGAATATGTGCAGACTTAACCAATTATTTCACAGCTATTGTGAAGCCTTTAGGCCTTCTTCGATGTGGTGTCCAAGACTTCTCTTGGTGGGTCAAGAGCCCTCAAAAAATTTATTCTTAAAACAGCACCATCACTCAGTCATTAAGACCCTCTGATCTCAGAAAAATGTCTCATCTTTTAGAAAATGCAGCTGAGCAGCTTAATATCAGAATGTGTGAACATAGTAGAGAATTTCACTTTTTAAGGTAAGTACCATATTGTTATTTAGACATTTAGTTTCTCTTGTTTTGCAAACTTCAATTGCCCTACTTAAAAGAAGTAATAGATATTTTTGGCTAGTTGTTCAAATTAGAAATTTTTTTTCCTTTTTGTCCCACTTTTACTCTAAATGTTGAGTTCATTGGTAACTAGTGTATTTTGCTATGTATAGTGCATTCCCATGTATAATGCACAGCCACGTTTTTGGCCCAAACTGTCAGGAAAAAAATCTTTTGTTTTAATTTTTAAAATTCAATTATTTACTTATTATAAAAGAATTTTAGCATTTATTTTTGAACATATGGTATAAGAAATTTTATGTAACAAATTACAAAACACAAGAATAGATATAAGGTATTTCAGGTACTGCCCATGTATAATGTACATCCTTATTTTTGAGTAAGAAAAGTGCATGTTATACACAGCAAAATACAGTACTTGAAAGACACAGGATAGAAACAGATGAGGGAGAAGGAGAAGGTGAGAGAAGACAAAGCTCTGTCACAGTGAAGATAAAGCAGGTATACAAAATGAAGCAGTTCAAATATAAGACACAACTGATAGGGAATTTATGTTTTTCAGAAATAACTCTATTGCAAGAAGGGAATAAAATCCAGACCATTTAATTGTTCTTATCAAAAAAGAGATTTTAACTTTTTATCTTTTTTGTTGTTTTTTGTCATCACAAACAATATTTTTCTTTTTTAAATTATATTTTATTGATTATGCAATTACACTTTTCCCAGTTTTTCCCCCTTTGCCCCCCACCACCAACACCCCCTACTCTCTCAGGCAATCCTCACACCATTGTTCATATCCATGGATCATGCATGTAAGTTCTTTGGTTATTCCACTTCCTGTACTGTACTGTATATCCCCATGGCTATTCTATAACTACCTAGTTGTACTTCTTAATTCCCTCACCTCTTCACTGATTCCCCCAAACCCATCCTTCCATCTGGCAACCATCAAAATGCTCTCCGTATTGGTGATTGTGTCCCTGTTCTTGTTTGCTTAGTTTGTGTTTTAGATTCAATTGTTGATAGATAAGTATTTATTGCCATTTTATTGTTCATAGTATTGATCATGTTTTTCTTAAATAAGTCCCTTTAACATTTTGTATAATAATGGTTTAGTGATGATGAACTCCTTTAGTTTTTTCTTGTCTGGGAAGCTCTTTATCTGCCCCATGGTTCTAAATGATATTTTGCTGGGTAGGGCAATCTTGGCTGTAGGTTCCTGCTTTTCATGGCTTTGAATATTTCTTGCCAATTCCTTCTATCCTGTAAAGCTTCTTTTGAGAAATCAGCTGACAAGTCTTATGGGAATTCCCCTGTATGTAACTAACTGCTTTTCTCTTGCTGCTTTTAAGATTCTCTCTTTATCTTTAACCATTGGCATTTTATTTTATTTACTTAATTGTAAATTTTGATTGTTTTTTATTTTTTAAAAATTCTTTTATTGATTATGCTATTACAGTTGTCTTGTTTTCCCCCCCTTAGCCCTCCTCCACCCAGCACTCCCCACTCCCTCAGGCAATCCCCACAGCATGGTTCATCTCCATGGGTCATGGGTATAAGTTCTTTGGCTATTCCATTTCCTATACTGTACTTTATATCCCCATGGCTATTCTGTAACAATCTATTTGTACTTAATCTACTCACCTCTTCCCCCATTCCCCCTCTCCCTGCTTCCATCTGGCAACCATCTAGTAACTAACTTCTTTTCTCTTGCTTTTAAGAGTCTCACTTTATCTTTAACCTTACCCTTTAATAATGACATGTCTTGGAGTGGGCCTCTTTGCATCCATCATAATTGGGACTCTGTGCTTCCTGGACTTGCATGTATATTTCCTTCTCCAAATTAGGGAAGTTTTCTTTCAATATTTTTTCAGATAGATGTCCAATTTCTTGCTCTTTCTCTTCTCCTTCTGGTCCCCCTAAGATGGGAATGTTGGAATGCTTGAAGTTGTCCCAGAGGCCGCTTACACTATCCTTGTTTGTTTTGGATTTTTTTTTTATTGTTTTTGTTTTTTTCTTTTTTTAATATATTTTATTGTTATTACAGTTGTCCCATTTCCCCCTTCATTCTCCTCCACCATGAACACCCCATCCCACCCACATTCCCCCCCTTTAGTTCATGTCCATGTTTCATAAGTTCTTTAGCTTCTACATTTCCCACACTATTCTTGCCCTCCCCCTGTCTATTTTCTCTCTACCGTCTATGCTGCTTATTCTCTGTACCTTTTCCCCCTCTTTCCTCCTCCCACTCCCCTGTTGCTAACTCTCCATGTGATCTCCATTTCTGTGGTTCTGTTCCTGTTCTAATTGTTTGCTTCATTTGCTTTTGTTTTAGGTGTGGTTGTTAATAACTGTGAGTTTGCTGTCTTTTTACTGTTCATATTTTTATCTTCTTTTTCTTAGATAAGTCCCTTTAACATCATATAATAAGGGCTTGGTGATGATGAACTCCTTTAACTTGACCTTATCTGAGAAGCACTTTATCTTTCCTTCCATTCTAAATGACAGCTTAGCTGGATAGAGCAATCTTGGATGTAGGTCCTTGACTTTCATGACTTGAAATACTTCTTTCCAGCCCCTTCTTGCCTGTAAGGTCTCTTTTGAGAAATCCGCTGACAGTCTGATGGGAACTCCTTTGTAGGTGACTGTCCCCTTATCCCTTGCTGCTTCTAGAATTCTCTTCCTTAATTTTAATCTCAGCTAATGTAATTATAATGTGCCTTGGTGTGTTCCTCCTTGGGTCCACCTTCTTTGGGACTCTCTGAGCTTCCTGGACTTCCTGGAAGTCTATTTCCTTTGCCAGATTGGGGAAGTTCTCCTTCATTCTTTGTTCAAATAAGTTTTCCACTTGTTGCTCTTCCTCTTCCCCTTCTGGTACCCCTATAATTTGGATGTTGGGACATTTAAAGATGTCCTGGAGGTTCCTAAGCCTCTCCTCATTTTTTTGAGTTCTTGTTTCTTCCTTCTTTTCTGTTTGGTTGTTTCTTTCTTCCTTCTGGTCCACACTGTTGATTTGAGTCCCAGTTTTCCTCCCATCTTTATTGGTTCCCTGTGCATTTTCCTTCATTTCACTTATTGTAGCCTTCATTTGTTCATCTAATTTGCAACCAAAATCAACCAATTCTGTGAGCATCCTGATCACCAGGGCTTTGAACTGTGCATCTGATAGGTTGGCTCTCTCTTGGTCGCTTAAAAGTATTGGCTCTGATGGTTTGATTTCTTCTTTCATTTGCCATTTTTCTTCTTCTCCTCCTCCTTCTCCTTCTTCTTCTTCTTCTGTCCAGCTGTTACATATGAGGGGCGGAGCCTTAGGTGTTCACCAGGATGGGGCAACCCAGTCGCAGAGTTGTGACGCTGTATGTGGGGGCAGGGTCAGAGAGGGAACAATGGTGCTTGCTTCACTCTCTTGGATTTCAGTCCCCTCTGTGAGGCTGGGAGTCTCTCCCGGCACCTCAGCCCCCACAAGTGTTTTCAATCAGTGCTTTTAGGCTTTATTTCCCGGCTCTGGGGCCCTGGATTGCATAGTCTGTCTCGTTGCCTATTTTTGCTTGGTTTATCTGTGCACAAATGTGTGACCATGGCAGCTGCCTTGTGCACCTCACTGGGTCTGCTTGTTGCCTCTCTGCGCCCAGCAACTGCTGCCTGTGTTCCTGGGGTGTGCCAACTGCCACCTGCACATCTGGGACCACTAGCCACTGCTTTTTCTGCCGCAATCCCTCTCCACTGGCCGCCGACTCTGCCCCTCTTACCGGTCTGGGTGAATCATTGTCGGACTTCCATACAATTCAATTTTCTATCTGTTCTGGTTTTTTTTTTTTTTTTGGTTCTAAATTTTTGTTGTCCTTAATTTTGGTTCTGAGAGGAGGGACAGTGTGTGTCCACCTACACCTCCATTTTGGCTGGAAGTCTGTTTTGGATTCTTTTTTTCTTCTTGTTCTGCATGGTTGTTTTTGGCTTTCTTATGTTCCAAATCATTGATTTGATTCTCAGTTTTATGCATTCTATTGTTGTTCTCCTGTAAATTGTTCAGTTAGTGTATCCTTAGTTTCTTACTGGATCATTTTTTATGCTGTTGAAGTCTTTGAATGTCCTTATAACCAGTGGTTTGAACTCTGCATTTGATAGATGATCTCATCTCCATTTCGTTAAATTATTTTTTCTGGAGTTTTGATCTGTTCTTTCATTTGGGCCATGTTTCTTTGTCTCCTTGTTTTAGCAGTCTCCCTGTGTTTGTTTTGTACTGTATGTATTAGGTAGAGCTGCTATGACTTCCTGTCTTGGTACTGTGGCCTAATGTAGTAGGTGTCCTGAAAAGTCCAGAGGCACAGCCTCCCCTCTGACCCAAGCTGGGTACTCAAGGTGTGCCTTTTGTGTGGGCTGAGTTCACCCTCCTCTTGTAGTTGAGACTTGGTTGCTGTTGGCAGGTCAACGGAAGGGATTTACCCAGACCAGTGAGCTCCAAGGATTGGCTGTGACCACTGAACACCAACATCCATCCTCTGTGGAGGGGCAGGGTGGTAGTGTTCACATGTAATCTGTACCTGTCCACTGGGTGCACGGACCCTGGGGTTTCCTGCGTGGTGCAGGCCAAGGTCAGCTCCCACCTGTTTTGCCCGGGGCCACCCTGCCTTAACTATAAAGCAATCTGAGATGGCTGCTACTTGTGCAGGGCTTAGAGATTTCCAGGGGAAGCCAAGTTGTGAATCTAGGCAACTGCTGCTAGAGCCAGGCCTGGGGCCACTTAGCAAGAGGAAGAGGGGAAGGGAGCTCACTGAGGCAGACTGTTGCTTTAGAGTATTTGGGAAGTTGTGAAGCATGAACCAAGACCAGCCATTCATATAAATAGCTACTGTTAACAGCTGTAAATTGGTTGGGACAGAGCCCGAGGGTATCCCCAGGGGAGGGCAAACAGTGTTAGCAAGGTTGATGGGTGTTCCAGATATGGCATCTGCCAGCTGGCTCTGTGGGAGGTATGCTGAGAAAAGTGACAAAGGCTGCTACCTGCCCGTGTTGGGAGAAAGCTGAACCCCAGCTCTCATCTTGATACCAGAAACTTCAGTTTCTCCTTGTATGCCACTGGCAACAGCTTTCAAGCTGTTATCCCAGAGCTAGAGCTCAAAGGGAGTGAATCTGAGTAGGTGAGAGCATGTGTGGGCTCTTTAAGGGAAACTGCTTGGGACTCCAGAGGTTTCTTCCACCAGTTCAGTACCTGCTCGTTTTTGTAGACAGGAGTAATAGGGACTTACCTTCCTGGCACTGGAACCCAGGGCCGGTGGGCCTAGTGTGGGGCTGGGACTCTTCACTCCTGAGTTGTTATCCACCTTACATGAATGTGGGACCAATCCATTACATGTTTCCACCCTTCCTACCAGTCTGGATGGATGTGGATTCTTTAATTCCAAAGTTGACAAACTCCCATTCAACTTGATGGTTGTTTTACAATTTTGTTGTGATTTTGATGTGGTTGTATGAGGAAGCGAGCCATGATGCTGCCATACTGACCAGAAATCTCTGCTTTTATCTCAAAGAGGTACTACCAACAATAGCCTGACAATATTGGCTAATAGCTACTCAACCTTCATTTAATAGTTTCTCACACTATCATATCCTGTTCTCCTTCACAGCATCTAAAACAAAGATGTCTGCAAATAAATACTTGATTAACTGATTAGAAGAAAACACAAGAAAACACTTAGAATGTTTTATTGACTTTAGGTTGGCTGGAAACAATTACCTATATTTTATACTTTTTAAGATTATTTCACCTTATTGAAAAAAAAGGTAAATGTTACATTGCAGACTTGTGGCTTTCATGTGTTTGCTGCTCTGGGTTGAGAAAATGTCCAGCTCTTTCCTACAATGTTTCGGCATTACAGCTCATCAATGAAAGGTGTGTGCCCCAAATTTCCGCTTGCTGCCATTGACTTCTTTCCAGAAACAAATTTCTTTGCAGCCTTTAAGTTAACAAACAAAAGGCAGAAAGTTAAAAGAAGAACATGTATTATCAAGTAATTTAACTTATTTATTTCATGAGTTTATGGATAAGACACTGTAAACCAGCAATTCTGTAACAGCCTCTTGTAAAAACTAACTACGGAAAGGAGCTAGTGTGCTATTTTAATTTGAATAAAAACTCAGCTGTTTGAGTATCCCACATGTGTGACTGAGGAAGTGTGGTGCTCTTGATATGAAGGTAGCTGTTATAGACGGGGATAAGGGAAACCTCACGGACATTGCAAACTAGGGTGGAGCTGACCTCGGGTAGGGCTGTACCTTCTTATTTCTGTATTACAGTGGCAAATAGTCTAGGTTAATAAAAATACACTCATTGTTAACTTCCAAGTCCAATTTTCTTAGTATTCTTTATGCCATGACTTCAAGTTCAAAGGCTGGTTGCTTAGGTTAGTGTAATACCGTAAGTATCAGACCCTTCATTATGTCAGGCCATCTTTTCTCAGTGGATGGTGGTGGCAGCAGTTGGGTTGGGACTCGCATGGTAGCATACAAGATGAGGACATTTAGAAGAGTATGTAATAAACTTTGGTTCCAGCAAAGTGATGTCGGGGTTACTCCTTAAAATATACCGTCTCTTTTTTCCATCCTCATTGTTCCTATGTAAGGTAGACATGTTGTCAAGAAGATGGTTGAGACCTCTATGATGGAAGGGCAGTTGGCATTTTTAATATAGAAAGGATTGGAAAAATGAACTGATTTTGAATTTATTCTGTAGTTGATGTACTTGTTTGGTATAGTAGGGAATACAGAGAGGAAGTATAACATATATTCCTTGCCCTCAAAACAACTCATCTTGTAGGCAACAATAATATATGTGGGGGAAAAAAAAGCAAGAGCAGAAGAATGTCTTAGGCTGAGAAGACAAAAGAAAGTCTTGAGATGCTGGATTGTGAAGGACTTGCAGAATACAGACTTTATTTCTTCTTGGGAGTGAAAAGGAAAAATACCAAACTTGACTATTAGTTTGAATCATAAAATTGCCAATATTCGATTCTTCTTGACCTCTAAGAATTTAGAACGGTTTAACTTAATTGTAACTTAGTTGAATGAGGAAGATACATAAACCCTGAGTTGATAAGGAAGCTATTTGCAGATATGATGGTAATGAGCTTACCTGGTAGACAGGCACCAAACAGCACATGAATAACATATACAGCCCAAGGAAGCTTATGCATGCCTTCTGAAACTGGATCATTAAGTTCAAGTTATTTGATGTTAAATCATAAGTTTTCATTTGCTTACATTTATGACATCAGCATCAGCTACTGAGTCAATCTGCTGAAGGACTGTGGATGGTGGCATGTATGAACCGGCAACAAGGGCCTGAGACCCGACTTCATCCAGGAAACCCTCAGATGACTCCACTGACATTAGGTACCCAGCCTTCAGCTTGTTCCTGTCCAATTAAAGGTGCATAATTAAGACAGAAGCCAGTTTTACAGAGCAAGGCAATTTTATTAGTATGTTCCTAAACTCTCAAGTATGTATTGGTACATATGCAAATTAACAGCTTTGAAATCTTACAGTTACAGGCCTCCCTTCTACTTCTTCAGCTTACCATTATTTACTCTATCATTTAGAAAGTTGTCAGTACAAAATTATACAAAACCCCAACAGATTTCCTTTTGATTTTGGACTAGAATTGAGATCTAGTTAAGCCTATTTTAATGTAAAACTGATCAGTGAAATAACTCGTCTCTTGATACTTTCTTGGTAATAATTTTAGGCATTTCTATTAAAGAAAAATAACTATAAGGGCTCTGAAAGCACTGTCCACTTAGCAGAATGTTGTGTGCTAATTCTGTAGCTATCCCTCTACCCCAGCCCCATTTCTGTGCTGGGATTTGTCTCATTGAGGGTAGGAAGTAATGGAGAGGCAGTCCCCCCAGTAGCTTAAACGTGGGCACAAAGGCATCAATTTCAAATTAAATAATATCCAATTCGTAATTCTCTCAGAAAGAAATTGGTGTTCAATAATGCACCTAGGTTTTTTAAAAAAATTATATTTTACTGATTATGCTATTACAGTTGTCCCATTTCTCCATCATTCCCCTCCACTGTGCACAACCCCTCCCACCCACATTCTCCCCCTTTAGTTCATGTCCATGTATCGTAAGTTCTTTAGCTTCTACTTTTCCCACACTATTCTTGCCCTCCCCCGTCTATTTTCTACCCACCATCTATGCTACTTATTCTCTGTACCTTTTCCCCTCTCTCCTCCTCCAACTCCCCTGTTGCTGACCCTCCATGTGATCTCCATTTCTGTGTTCCTGCTCCTGGTCTAGCTGTTTGCTTAGTTTGCTTTTGTTTTAGATGTGGTTGTTAGTATCTGTGAGTTTGCTGTCTTTTTACTGTTCTATTTTTTATCTTCTTTTTCTTAGATAAGTCCCTTTAACATTTCATATAATAAGGGCTTGGTGATGATGAACTCCTTTAACTTGACCTTATCTGAGAAGCACTTTAGTTTCCCTTCCATTCTAAATGACAGCTTTGCTGGATAGAGCAATCTTGGATGTAGGTCCTTGCCTTCCATGACTTGGAATACTTCTTTCCAGCCCCTTCTTGCCTGGAAGGTCTCTTTTAAGAAATCAGTTGACAGTCTGATGGGAACTCCTTTGTAGGTGACTCTCTTTATCCCTTGCTGCTTCTAGAATCCTCTTTCATTTTAATCTTGGCTAATGTAGTGATGATGTGCCTTGGTGTGTTCCTCCTTGGGTCCACCTTCTTTGGGATTCTCTGAGCTTCCTGGACGTCTATTTCCTTTGCCAGATTGGGGAAGTTCTCCTTTATTATTTGTTCAAATAAGTTGTCCACTTGTTGCTCTTCCTCTTCCCCTTCTGGTACCCCTATAATTCGGATGTTGGGACATTTAAAGATGTCCTGGAGGTTCCTAAGCCTCTCCTCATTTTTTTGAATTCTTGTTTCTTCATTCTTTTCTGTTTGGTTGTTTCTTTCTTCCTTCTGATCCACTCCATTGATTTGAGTCCCAGTTTTCCTCCCATCACTATTGGTTCCCTGGTGTGTTTTTCTTCATTTCATTTATTGTAGCCTCCATTTGTTCATCTAATTTGTGACCAAAATCAACCAATTCTGTGAGCTTCCTAATCACCAGAGCTTTGAACTGTGCATCTAATAGGTTAGCTACCAGTGCTATGAGCTCTGCATCTGATAGGTTGACCACCTACCTCCTGGTTGCTCAGATGAATTAGCTCTGGGGCCCCTGTCTGTTCTCCCTTTTGAGCCATCCTTGGTTGTTTTGTTTTGTTTTTGTCTGGTCATGGCTGTCATGTAGTGAGGGGCAGCGCCTTAGGCGTTCACCAGGGTGGGGCAGCCCAGTTGCTAGGTTGTGATACTGGATGTGGGGGCGGGCTCTGAAGGGAACAATGGCACTTGCTCCACGCTGCCTCCCGGATTCTGGTCCCTTCAGCCTCTTTCCCCTATCAAATTGGGCCCTTCTGGTGCTGATTTTTGTGTGAGTGGGCTTGTGCACGCTCCAGGACCCTGTGGGTCTCCCCAACAAAGTCTCCTGTAAGGCTGAGACTCCTTCCCAGCACCTCAGCCTCTACAAGTATTTTCAATGGGTGCTTTTAGGCTTCCCTTCCCGGCGTTGGGCCCTGAGTCGCACACTCTGTCTTGCTGCCCATTTTTGTCTGGTTTATCTGTGTGTGAACGTGTGTCTGTGGTCCGCCGCCTTGTGCGCCCCGCCTGGCCTCCCCGCGTTTGGCAATGACGCCGCTTGTGCGCCTGGAGTGACTGTGCGCCTGGGACCACCACCGGCTTATCCTGCCGTGATCTGACTCCGCTGACTATGGACTCTGGTGGCCGCTGACTCTCCCCTCTTACTGGTCTGGGTAAATCGTTGTTGGACTCCCGCACAATTCAATTTTCTCTCTGTCCTGGTTGGGTTTTCTTTTTTTTGGTTCTATATTTTTGTTGTCCTTAACCTTGGTTGTGAGAGGAGGCACAGTGTGTCTAGCTATGCCTCCATCTTGGCCGGAAGTCCTGCACCTGGGTTATTTAATCCTTAAATAAATTACCCTCCTTTGGCATGCTTAAGAAGACTTCCATTTATACATAATTAAAATTATATGTAGCAATTTTACCAAATTGTCAGCTTAATTAAAGTGAGATTTTTACCTGCAATAAACTTTACTAAAAGATTGTTAGTTTGTCCCTTCAGCAACGACACCTTACTTTTTCTTTTTCACTACAGGAAGACTAAGAACCCGATAAGAAAAAGTGTCAAATCCATGCAAATAGCAAAAAAGAAAAAACTCGACATTAATAACTGAAGCTCCATACATGTTGCCATATCTTACAGGAACAGTGTTTATACTTATTAAAATACACTTTCTTAAATAAGTTACCTTGAAATAAATTTTTCTTAAATATATCCAGTGTTTCAATTTTTTCTTACCATGTTTTGCTTCTGGTACAATCACACAGAGTTACACCCTATTAACCCTTGGTTCCATGGATACAATATTTAATAAACCGCGTTGTCATTACTCAGGAAGCAATTTCTTAGTGTGTTCAGCATTTAACAAAGTAATAACACAAATGGGAACAGGAATGAACAATCGGTTATTCCCTCCTGGCTTGTACTTCACTGCCATACTTGCCATGTGGGTGACACTTATGATCATGAAGAATGAGTTTTAAGATTCACATTATGAAATGTCCTCAATGGATGAAGTCAAAGTTAAATGTTTTAAACTGCTGTATAAAAATGTAAGCTGATTTCCAACTCTGCCCAAAGTGTCTCTCTTTTAGTTAAGAGAAAATCCCAGAACTTCCAAGTTAGAGGTGTTGTTAGTACTTTCAGTGATGGCAGTGCGAATTTAAAAATCACCAAATAGGTGAAGAGTATTTCAATCTTTTAATTGATATCTTTTTTTGGTCTATTGCATCAGTGAAGAGAAAAGGAAATTACTAATGGTTATGGTAGAACAGGCACTCATATAGGTGGTATGATTATATACATTGTGACTGAATATAAAAATAAAATTTTTATATAAACAAACACATATATTTTAAAGCAGAGCCTTTCATTATGTTTACAAGTCTTAACCCAGCTGAGAATCCATACCAAGAAATTAATATGAAATACAAATGTTTTAAATGCAAAGATATCTTTGAGTCTGTAATTTCCAACTGCGTAAGTGTCCACTAAGTATATTTTGATACACCAATTAATATTGTTTATGACAAATTTTTAGTAATCTGAATAAACAGAAACATAATGTTACAGAGGAATCATTGGGAATGAAAGATCATTTTTTGTTTGTAATTTTCAAATTTCAACAGTAAACATGCTATTAAATAGAATATAAGTATATATACAATGTTAACAATTATGTTTAAAAATGCATGAAAATGGTCAAGCAAACAAGCAAAATGTTAACAGTTATATCTCTAGATGGTAGGATATGGTTATGTCTCCCTTTCTTTTTAAATAATTTTCTGTATCTTTCAATCCTCTTGTGTATATATTACAATACTGTTATAACTACAAAAAATATAACTTTCAAATAACTGAAGCACAAAACCCACAGCTAATACCGAAACTTACTTGGCAGCCTGGACATCTGTATTGGAAAGGTTTCCTTGAGCAACTGTTTTTACTTGGTTGTAGGCAGCCCTGATAACCTAGGACAGACAATGAAAAGCTTGCCACAGTCTTCTGAAGCAATCAAATGCTCCTCTAAGGCAAAAACACAAGATGGAAGCTTAGTTCTAGAGAAATAGCAGTGTCCATTTGGATGGAGTTTTTAAGTCAGTATGTATTCCTTATTCTTCCAATATTCCGTCATGCAGTTGTTTGTACAACTTACAGTATCTGAGTAGCAAAGCATCTTGCAAAAATAAGTGGCAGAGGATGGCAGGGATGTTTAGGAAAAGCAAACATGGATTTATAATCACCTATAAAGAATAAGCACCTCTAAAATTTCCCTAGCCTCTCAAAGCGTCATGCAATTAATACTGCTAGCTCTTACTGTTCACTGAGAAGAAAGTAGTAATCCATTCAGCCAACTTAAAGCTTGTCAATACTGGGGATGCTGGATTCAAGAAGGAATCGAGTTCCCGTGATGTGGGTGAGCACTTGGTAAATACTTGTTGACTAAGTAAATTAATAAACCTGGCATGCTCTTCTCCATCCCAACCTTGGCATCATTCTGGGTCTGCTACTTAATGTCCCCCCCATTCCCCCCAATTACCTAAATTCTAATACCTTCATTTTCCATCCATTTCAGCTACTCATATTCATAGCCACACCCCGGACTTGGCCATGACCTAAATTTGCCCTACCCCCCAAATCCTCAATTCCAAGACCCTGGCCTAAGTCTTACATCATGCTGTCCTTGTTTTTCCACTTTATCAAGATCTCTAGTTCCTTGGTTTGTTTTCAATATGAGGTCCCTCTGGCTTCATTTCTCTGTCTAGCCTGGATCCAAGAATATTCTCTCAAACTCTTGCCAGCATTCCCAACTCCCCTGCTATCTCCTCATACTTTTGACTTGCCTACTTAACAGCACTTCAGCCTGGGATCAACCCTGCTACCTGCCTCCTCAATAAGCCTAGTGAATACTATTGAAGAAAAATTGCAAACCAGATCTGTCTGTATTGTGAATTTGCTGTGTAGATGTCTCTAATGGCTAATTGCCATTCTGTGTGTATCTAGATGTTCATTTGTCCCAAACCTCCCATTTGTAGTTTCCTATCTCCAATGTCTGCTTCAATCTTTCTCTTTCCACTATGAATATTTCTTCCAAGTTCATCTCTTAGTGTAAACCCTATTAAACCTACCACCCACCTCCCTGAATCCAAGCTCCACCTGCCTACACCACCCTTTCATTTCTTTCTCTTCATTAATTCCTTAGCACAATAAGTTATCATTTACTTCCAACATTCTGGTGAAAGCTGGCAATATCACCAATGATGTCCTAGTTTGCTAAATCTATTGGATCTCTCTGTGGTAACTACAGGGATGTCAATCTACAATAGATCAAAATGGTGTTAATTTCCTCCAAATATATCAGTTTCTCTTCTTTTTATTCCTGTTTTCTTGGTCATTTTCCTGAGTCACTTAAAGCATAGAGCATAAGGAGCTTCGGTTTTCTCCTACGGTCTTTCATACAAAATGCTGACTTCAACATAGTCTGTATTTTGAGGATTCCCAAATACACATATTGGCCTTGACCTCACCTGAGATACCAATTTAGATGTCCCAGAGACAACTTAATACCACTTCTCCAAACAGAACCAAAATACCAAGGAAGCATTTCCTCCCTCTTTCCTGGAAGCATTTGTGTACATGTTTCTGTTTTCTCCATAGCAGATACACTTCAATGATGTTACAGAACTCTGATCAGTCATAGCACTCAAACATTTCCATATTTTAACTAAAAACATGTTAATGGGGAATAAAAACTTGCCAGCATGGTGAGTTTGCAACTTACATCTCCAGCAGCTGTGGCCTGTGAGATAGTATAAATCCCAAAGAGTCCAGAATCTGAGTAACTGGCATTAAAAGTAGAAACCTGAAATATAATGAAACTTGACTGTATGTCATTCTACCAGGTAGAATGGGGCACAATTTCCTTAACGCTGTAGAGACAAAAACTTGTATGTTAGTAATATAAGCAAAATAGACTAAGATTTTGTTTATTTTCATTTTTGCTAACCTATTTTGATGATTAAAAGTAAATGTAAACATGAACCTGTGAACATTGTCATTACAGACACAATGGCTGAGTGTCATGGGTTGTGAGCTTTGGCACTAGACAAACCTGAGTTCTTCCCTCTTGTTGGTGACTTCCTTTTCACCGATTCACTTTCACATCTAAAGTCAAATTAGGGAAAAATTTCTGCTTGTTGGCCATTATTTACATTCCAAGGTAGCAAAATGTTTAGTCTCTGGATAACAGGGTTATTATTGTCTGAACAATGTTAAGCTACTTAAGTTAACCTAACCACGTAGGATAAGGTTTCCCAGTATTTACATAAGGATCACCTGATGTTACTAAGAATAGACTTCTGGTTTCCTGCAACTGATGACTTAGCTCTCTGTAGATGCAGTCTGGGGCCCACATCTTAAACTAATATTCCAGGTGATTTTCATGTACTTTAACATTTGAGAACCAGTGGTCCAGCCCAGATAAAGCATAGAGTATAAAAAACTGCACTTCAATTACTTGAATTATAATTCTGAGACTATCCTACTTATACTCCAAACTTCTGGACAAGTTTTGAAGTAGGAATTTCTATTATATTATGTTATTGGATTAGGATTAAACTCCAGCCACCCCAGCTGTCATTATCATTTGATGGTAAAGAAAATAGTAGAATTATGAACCAAGAGAAAGAAAATCTGGAGGAAATTTTAAAAAGCAGCAGGTGAATTAATTTAGAAACATTTAAAACAGTGGTTTTCAAACTGTGTTCCAGGGACACCCTAAGGCTCTGAACAGAAGATTCCAAGGGTTTCACTGTCAAGTAAACTTTCAAAACTTCTTTAAAAGAAAAAACTTACGTGTGGGCATTATAGTTGGGAAATCATATTAGCTAAAAAAGGCTCTTCCCCTAAAAAAAAACTTTGAAAACCAGCACTCAAATATTAAACAGGAGTAAAAGGAGAAGGCTGATTTTAATTTCTACTTTTAAGTGTCACACGGCCAAAGACTTACTGAAGCATAAACCTGCCTGTGCCATGTACTATTGCTTAAGTTATAAATACTTAATTCTACAATTTATAGTACATGTTACTTTTTAAAAGCATATCACTGAATGTCATGTAAGGTACAGTACATTGGGAAAACAATGGTCACTCACTGAATAATACCTTGTTGACATTTTATATTCTCTTGATTTGAATATCATCATTTTGAAAGCTTTAGCACTTTACTCACTGCCATAAAAAGGTATCTTCTAAAGTAGTGTGGACTTTTTGTTATGATTAAATGTCATTACTTTTCTTCTCCTTTTTTTATCCTCACCAGAGGACATGCTTACTGATTTTAGAGAGAGGGAAAGAGAGAGGGAGAGAAATATCAATGTGAGAATCATTGACTGGCTGCCTTCTCATACACACCCTGACCGGGGACTGAACCTGCAAGCTAGGCATGTGCCCTCAGTGGGAAATGAACCCACAATCTTTTGGTTTACAGGATGATGCCCAACTGACTGAGCCACACTGGCCGGGGCTCACTTTTTTTTTTTTAACTTAATTTCAAGCTGTAGAAATTCCTTGGTATATATCTTGTACACTTGATTGAAAAACATAAAGAACAGTCAAAATCAGGAAAGCCATAAGAACAGCAGAGTACAGAAGAAAATCTGGAAATAAAGGCTAATTGGAATTTAGGGGAATGTTTAGTATTTAAAATTTTATCCTAAATGGAACTGAAGGGTGAATTTCTGACTTTTTAAAGTATTCTTTTTCTTTCTTTCTTTTTCTTTAAATTTTTATTTTTAGAGAGGGGAAAGGAGGGAGACATGGAGGAACACCAATGTGTGGCTGCTGCTTGCACGCCCCCTACTGGGGACCTGGCCCACAACCAGGCATGTGCCCTGACTGGGAATGGAACAGGCAAGCCTTTGGTTCACAGGCTGGTGCTCAATCCACTGAGCCACACCAGCCAGGGCTAAAGTATTCTTTCTACAGTAGGTTTATAGTTGTTGAGTATGTGAAACAGTTTATTCTTATATTATTATTTACTAATTATTGTATTATTTTCCACACAAACAACTATAAACCTACATTTGCCCACCTCTGTATATTAGAATAATTGAAAAGACAGTAAGATTTTGGTAGGTCCACTGAAGTACTAAAATCAAGGCTGGCTGTCTCTTCAACTTTACAAAGATTTTCTTTGGGTTCGTCTTAAAATTTAAGAGCAGATTAACATTAAAAGCAGACTATCTGGACTATATTATAAACACTGAGACTTTGAAGAAAAAGGAGAGCCATCAACTGCTTATACTTACATCAAAAGGGTGGTGAATCCCCTTGGCGACCGCTTGGTACAGAGGGCTGGTGGCATTGCTGCCCCTCTTAACATGTGGCCCAGCGCCAAGGACATGCTGGAGAACACTAAATGCATTTGCTTCTGCACTTCCTATGGCAGCACTTTCAGCTACAAAAGCAGCATGAACGAGACTGTCTCCATTCTGTTCTCGAATTTCACCTGGGGCCATGGAAGGAGAGGGTGAAGAAGAAAGTGGGTTGGTCACCACTGGTTTTATTCTTTAGCATTCTCTGCCACATACTATGAACCCACTGAGATTAAGCTTTCCTGAGGCCCAGTGCTCTTTCCCTGACACCCTGCCCACCCCCGGCAAAACACACAAAACATGTTTAACAGACAAGACCCAAGCAAGCTAATTCTTTCCTTCCATATTCAGACTGTTTGGTAGTAAATAATCAGGCCTATTCCACTCTGATACAATATTTTGGTGGGGAGGGGGGAATTCCTTCTGAAAAATTAAACTCAATAGAAGAAAATGCTTACCTCCACGATAGCTGGCCTTCGCACCAGATAAACCAAGCCCACCCCTCATGTTCAGAAACCGTTCAGCGACTTGCTTCAGAACAGAATGATTCACACCTATTTCACCAGAAAGAAAAAAAGCTAGAACCACAATTTCTAAAAGACAATTATAAAACATCTGTTTAAAAAATGATTATACAATTCCAGTATTACAGAAATAAACAGTAAAGAAAACAAGAGTCCCTATGCCCAACATGCCATTCTCCCAGAGATATCCATTTATAGTTTACTATGTATTCATCTAAAACTTTTTTCTATGCATGTATTAATATTATCTTCATTTTGTTATTTTTCAAAATGGTGTTATTCTATTGACATTGTTTTTAACTTGCCTTTTGTAATTTGCATCTGAGTGAGTGGTCTATATCAAACCTTTAATGGTTAAAAAAATTCCATTATATGAATATTCCATCATTTACTTAATTAATCCCTTCTTTTTGGACAGTCAGATTTCCAACAGTTGGCTATTAAAACAGTATTTCCTGTGTATCAAAGAACCCTTTTGGGAGGTAAAGACAACCCACAGAGTGGATCTGATAGGAATTTAGTATCCACAATATATAAAGAAGTCTTACCACTTGAAAATAAAAAAAGCAAACAACCCAGTTAAAAACAGACAAAAGGCTTCTTCCACCCAAGATGGAGGCATAGGTGGACACACTGTGCCTCTTCTCACAACCAAAATTAAGGACAACAAAGATTTAGAAACAAGAAAATAATCAGAACTCATAGAAAATTGAACTGTTCGGAAGTCCAACAACCATTCACCCAGACGGGTAAGAAGGGTGGAGTCGCAGCAGGAAAAAGTAGAGGTGCGGTCCGGGCACACAGGCAGCAGCAGCTGGCAGACCCCAGGTGCACAGGCGACAGCTAGCAGACCCCAGGCATGGGGTGGTAACTGTACAGACCCAGTGAGGCTGTGCAAGGCGGCTGGCTGACCAGGTGGTCCCACATTGGTGCACAGATAATCCAGGCAAAGGGGAAGCAGTGGAAGGAACTGGAATCCAAGAGTGAGCAGAGCAAGCACCATTGTTCCCTCTCGGACCCCGCCGCCACATATAGCGTCACTACCCAGCGACTGAGCTGCCCTGCCCTGGGAAACACCTAAGGCTCCACCCCTCACTATGTAACAGCCCCAACTAGGCAAAAAAACAAAAATAAAAACAAAAAAAACCTGAAACAAAAATGGCTAAACCGGAGAACAAATCAAAGCCCCAGAGCCAATTTATCTAAGTGACGAAGAGATAGCCAACCTATCAGATGCACAATTCAAAGCCCTGGTGATCAGGATGCTCACAGAATTGGTTGATTTTGCTCACAAATTAGATGAAAAAATGAAGGCTACACTAAGTGAAATGAAGAAAAATGCACAGGGAACCAATAGAGATGGGAGGAAAACTGGGACTCAAATCAATGGAGTGGACCAGAAGGAAGAAAGAAACAAGCAAACAGAAAAGATGGAAGAAACAAGAATTCAAAAAAATGAGGAGAGGCTTAGGAACCTCCAGGACATCTTTAAACATCCCAACATCTGAATTATAGGGGTACCGGAAGGGGAAGAAGAAGAGCAACAAGTGGAAAACTTATTTGAACAAATAATAAAGGAGAACTTCCCCAATCTGGCAAAGGAAATAGACTTCCAGGAAGTCCAGGAAGCTCAGAGAGTCCCAAAGAAGTTGGACCCAAGGAGGAACATACCAAGGCACATCATCATTACATTAGCCAAGATTAA